>MJUU01056155.1:35796-50582 GCA_002080025.1 Modiolus philippinarum
TATATATATATATATAATTCAAGTTGGAGACTATCTACCCTGAAAAATGTCAATAGATCTATGGGTCAAGTCGGAGGTTATCTACCCTCAACAATGGCAAAAGATATATAGATATATGGGTCAAGTCAGGGTCTATCTACCCTGAACAATGGCAATAGATATATTATTTAAGTCGGAGGCTATCTACCCTGAACAATGGCAATAGATATATGGGTAAAGTCAGAGGTTATCTACCCTGAACAACAGCAAAAGATATATGGGTCAAGTCAGAGGCTATCTACCCTGAACAATGGCTAAAGATATATGGGTCAAGTCAGAGGCTATCTACTCTGAACAATTGCAATAGATATATGGGTCAAGTCGTAGGCTATCTACCCTGAACAATGGCAAAAGATATATGGGTCAAGTCAGAGGCTATCTACCCTGAAAAATGGCAATAGATCTATGGGTCAAGTCGGAGGCTATCTACTTTGAACAATGGCAATAGATTTATGGGTCAAATCGGAAGCTATCTACCCTGAACAATTGCAATAGATATATAGGTCAAGTCGGAGGCTATCTACCCTGAACAATGACAATAAATCTATGGGTCAAGTCGGAGGGTATCTACCCTGAACAATGCAATAGATCTGTTAGTCAAGTCGGAGGCTGTCTACCCTGAACAATGGCAATAGATCTATGGGTGAAGTCGGAGGCTATCTACCCTGAACAAGGGCAATAGATCTGTGGGTTAAGTCAGAGGCTATCTACCCTGAACAATGGCAATATATCTATGGGTCAAGTCAGAGGTTATCTACTCTGAACAATGGCAATAGTTATATAGGTCAAGTCGGAGGCTATCTACCCTGAACAATAGCAAAAGATATATGGGTCAAGTCAGAGGCTATCTACTCTGAACAATGGCAATAGATATATAGGTCAAGTCGGGGGCTATCTTCCCTGATCAATGGCAATAAATCTATGGACCAAGTCGGAGGCTATCTACCCTAAACAATGGCAAAAGATATATGGGTCAATTCGGAGGCTATCTACCGCGAACAATCGCAATATATATATATTATTCAAGTCGGAGACTATCTACCCTGAAAAAAGGCAATAGATCTATGGGTCAAGTCGGAGGCTATCTACCCTGAACAATGGCAAAAGACATACGGGTCAAGTCGGAGGCTATCTACCCTGAATAATGGCAAAAGATATATGGGTCAAGTCGGGGGCTATCTACCCTGAACAATGGCAATAAATATATTATTCAAGTCGGAGACTGTCTACCCTGAACAATGGCAATAAATCTATGGGTCAAGTCAGAGGCTATCTACCCTGAACAATTGCAATAGATATATGGGTCAAGCCGTAGGCTATCTACTCTGACCAATGGCGATAGATCAAAGGGTAAAGTATTAGGCTATCTACCCTGAACAATGGCAATAGATCTGTAGGTCAAGTCGGAGGCTATCTACCCTGAACAATGGCAATAGATCTATGGGTAAAGTCGGAGGCTATCTACCCTGAACAATGGCAATAGATCTATGGAACAAGTCGGAGGCTATCTACCCTGAACAATGACAAAAGACATGGGTCAAGTCGGAGGCTATCTACCTAAACAATGGCAAAAGATATATGGGTCAAGTCGGAGGTTATCTACCCCGAACAATCGCAATATACATATATTATTCAAGTCAGAGACTATCTACTCTGAAAAATGGCAATAGATATATGGGTCAAGTCGGAGGCTATCTACTCTGAACAATGGCAATAGATTTATGGTAAAATCGGAAGCTATCCACCCTGGACAATTGCAATAGATATATGGGTCAAGTCGTAGGCTATCTACCCTGAACAATGGCAAAAGATATATGGGTCAAGTCAGAGGCTATCTACCCTGAAAAATGGCAATAGATCTATGGGTCAAGTCGGAGGCTATCTACTCTGAACAATGGCAATAGATTTATGGGTCAAATCGGAAGCTATCTACCCTGAACAATTGTAATACATATATGGGTCGCATGCTATCTACCCTGAACAATGACAATAGATCTGTGGGTCAAGTCGGAGGCTATCTACCCTGAACAATGGCAATAGATTTATGGGTCAAATCGGAAGCTATCTACCCTGAACAATTGCAATAGATCTATGGGTCAAGTCGGAGGCTATCTACTCTGAACAATGGCAATAGATTTATGGGTCAAATCGGAAGCTATCTACCCTGAACAATTGCAATAGATATATGGGTCAAGTCGGAGGCTATATACCCTGAACAATGACAATAGATCTATGGGTCAAGTCGGAAGCTATCTACCCTGAACAATGCAACAGATCTGTTGGTAAAGTCGGAGGCTATCTACCCTGAACAATGGCAATAGATCTATGGGTCAAGTCGGAGGCTATTTACCCTGAACAAGGGCAATAGATCTGTGGGTTAAGTCAGAGGCTATCTACCCTGAACAATGGCAAAAGATAAATGGGTCAAGTCAGAGGTTATCTACTCTGAACAATAGCAAAAGATATATGGGTCAAGTCAGAGGCTATCTACTCTGAGCAATGGCAATAGATATATAGGTCAAGTCGGAGGCTATCTACCCTGATCAATGGCAATAAATCTATGGGTCAAGTCGGAGGTTATCTACCCTAAACAATGGCAAAAGATATATGGGTCAAGTCGGAGGCTATCTACCCCGAACAATTGCAATATTTATATATTATTCAAGTCGGAGGCTATCTACCCTGAAAAAAAGGCAATAAATCTATGGGTCAAGTCGGAGGCTATCTACCCTGAACAATGGTAAAAGATATCCGGGTCAAGTCGGAGGCTATCTATCCTGAACAATGGCAAAAGATATATGGGTCAACTCGAGGGCTATCTACCCTGAAAAATGGCAATAGATATATTATTCAAGTCGGAGGCTATCTACCCTGAACAATTGCAATAGATATATGGGTCAAGTCGTAGGCTATCTACTCTGAACAATGGCGATAGATCAAAGGGTTAAGTATGAGGCTATCTACCCTGAACAATGGCAATAGATCTGTAGGTCAAGTCGGAGACTATCTACCCTGAACAATGGCAATAGATCTATGGATAAATTGGAGGCTATCTATCCCGAACAATCGCAATATATATATATTATTCAAGTCAGAGACTATCTACCCTGAAAAATGGCAATAGATATATGGGTCAAGTCGGAGGCTATCTACTCTGAACAATGGCAATAGATTTATGGGTCAACTCGGAAGCTATCAACCCTGAACAATTGCAGTAGATATATGGGTCAAGTCGGAGGCTATCTACCCTGAACAATGACAATAGATCTATTGGTCAAGTCGGAGGCTATCTACTCTGAACAATGGCAATAGATTTATGGGTCAAATCGGAAGCTATCTACCCTGAACAATTGCANGAGGCTATCTACCCTGAACAATGGCAATAGATCTGTAGGTCAAGTCGGAGGCTATCTACCCTGATCAATGGCAATAGATCTATGGGTCAAGTCGGAGGCTATCTACCCTGAACAATGCGATAGATCTATGGATCAAATTGGAGGCTATCTATCCCGAACAATCGCAATATATATATATATTATTCAAGTCAGAGACTATCTACCCTGAAAAATGGCAATAGATATATGGGTAAAGTCGGAGGCTATCGACTCTGAACAATGGCAATAGAGTTATGGGTCAAATCGGAAGCTATCTACCCTGAACAATTGCAGTAGATATATGGGTCAAGTCGGAGGCTATCTACCCTGAACAATGACAATAGATCTATTGGTCAAGTCGGAGGCTATCTACCCTGAACAATGCAACAGATCTGTTGGTCAAGTCGGAGGCTATGTACCCTGAACAATGGCAATAGTTCTATGGGTCAAGTCGGAGGCTATCTACCCTGAACAATGACAATAGATCTATGGGTCAAGTCAGAGGCTATCTACCCCGAATAATGGCAATATATATATGGGTCAAGTCAGAGGTTATCTACTCTGAACTAATGCAATAGTTATATAGGTCAAGTCGGAGGCTATCTACCCTGAACAATAGCAAAAGATATATGGGTCAAGTCAGATGCTATCTACCCTGAACAATGGCAAAAGATATATGGGTCAAGTCAGAGGCTATCTACCCCGAACAATCGCAATATATATATAAATTCAAGTCGGAGACTATCTACCCTGAACAATGGCAAAAGATATATGGGTCAAGTCGGAGGCTATCTGCCCTGCACAATGGCAAAAGATATATGGGTCAAGTCGGGGGCTATCTACCCTGAGCAATGGCAATAGATATATTATTCAAGTCGGAGGCTATCTACCCTGAACAATGGCAATAGGTCTATGGGTCAAGTCAGAGGCTATCTACCCTGAACCATTGCAATAGATATATGGGTCAAGTCGTAGGCTATCTACTCTGAACAATGGCGATAGATCAAGGGTCAAGTATGAGGCTATCTACCCTGAACAATGGCAAAAGATATATAGGTCAAGTCGGAGGCTGCTACCCTGAACAATGGCAAAAGACATGGGTAAAGTCTGAGGCTATCTACCCTAAGCAATGGCAAAAGATATATGGGTCAAGTCGGAGGCTATCTACCCCGAACAATCGCAATATATATATATAATTCAAGTCAGAGACTATCTACCCTGAAAAATGGCAATAGATCTATGGGTCAAGTCTGAGGCTATCTACCCTGAACAATGGCAAAAGATATATCGGTCAAGTCGGAGGCTATCTACCCTGAACAATGGCAAAAGATATATGGGTCACCTCGGGGGCTATCTACCCTGAACAATGGCAATAGATATATTATTCAAGTCGGAGGCTATCTACCCTGAACAATGGCAAAAGATCTATGGGTCAAGTCAGAGACTATCTACCCTGAACAATGGCAAAAGATATATGGATCAAGTCGGAGACAATCTACCCCGAACAATGGCAATAGATCTATGGGTCAGGTCGGAGGCTATCTACTCTGAACAATGGCAATAGATTTATGGGTCAAATCGGAAGCTATCTACCCTGAACAATTGCAATAGATATATGGGTCAAGTCGGGGGCTATCTACCCTGAACAATGGCAATAGATATATTATTCAAGTCGGAGGCTATCTACCCCGAACAATCGCAATATATATATATAATTCAAGTCAGAGACTATCTACCCTGAAAAATGGCAATAGATCTATGGGTCAAGTCGGAGGCTATCTACTCTGAACAATGGCAATAGATTTATGGGTCAAATCGGAAGCTATCTACCCTGAACAATTGCAATAGATATATGGGTCAAGTCGGAGGATATCTACCCTGAACAATGACAATAAATCTATGGGTCAAGTCGGAGGGTATCTACCCTGAACAATGCAACAGATCTGTTGGTCAAGTCGGAGGCTATCTACCCTGAACAATGGCAATAGCTTAATGGGTCAAGTCGGAGGCTATCTACCCTGAACAATCGCAATATATATATATAATTCAAGTCAGAGACTATCTACCCTGAAAAATGGCAATAGATCTATGGGTCAAGTCGGAGGCTATCTACCCTGAACAATGGCAATAGTTATATAGGTCAAGTCGGAGGCTATCTACCCTGAACAATAACAAAAGATATATGGGTAAAGTCAGAGGCTATCTACCCTGAACAATGGCAAAAGATATATTGGTCAAGTCAGAGGCTATCTACTCTGAACAATGGCAATAGATATATAGGTCAAGTCGGAGGCTATCTGCCCTGAACAATAGCAAAAGATATATGGGTAAAGTCAGAGGCTATCTACTCTGAACAATGGCAATAGATCTGTTGGTCAAGTCAGAGGATATCTACAGTAAAAGGGACTCACAAAGACTATTGTGACCATATTTGGTTCCATTGACCAAGTGGTTTGCGAATTGAAGATCCTTAAATTAGTTTCATTGTTGGTCCAATGTTATAATATTGTGACCACGTTTGGTTCGGCCAAGCAGTTTCAGAAGTGAAGATCTTTTAAGGGACCGACCATTTAACTTGAAGGGGGGGGGGGGGCNAAATATTTTGGATCTGATTTTATGTGAAAAAAATATTTTGGCTGCCAAAATGATGAAAAAAAATTTTCTGAATGAGGCTTTCTACCCAAAAAAATAATGTTAATTTTGAAAAAAAAATATTTTGTTGATACGCGTGCAAAATATAAATCTGTCCAGAAAAAAAAAACCATAACCCCCCCTTCAGGTTAAATGGTCGGTCCCTAATTGGTTTTATTGTCGGTCCAGTGTTATAATGTGTGTTCTCTGCTGGTGGCCACCTTGAATGAGGTGAGTTTTTATAAGATACCATCTAAGGACTATATGTTATGACCAAATTTTAGTCCCATTGGCTTTTTGGCTGCAGAGGAGAAAAGCGTTGAATCTTAATATCCAATGCATTTTCAAAGGGAGCCAACTTTAAGGTCAATTTGTGACTAAGTTTGTTTCCAATTTGGAGGCGATCTGTGAATGAGCCCCCATGGGTTCAATGTTAAACTAAGTTCTACACTGGTGGCCAGCTTGTATAAGGTGCAGACTTGCATCAGACACATTTTCTAAATTGTAACACCCAGAGAGTATTTGGTTCAAATTGTCTATGTGGCTTCAGAAGTTTGCTTTCACTGGCAGTCATATTTTACGAAAGGATATGGAGTAAATGAACATGAGACCATAACACACATGCTAACTGCAACTTCTAATAAGCTGTATGGCCATTTCGGTCATATTGTATGTGTTGGAGAGTTGAACACTTTTTAAAACAAGGACTAACAGAGAAGTATTATGACCAAGATGTTTTTAATTGGATTGACAAAGTAGTTTCCTTGGGGAAGATCTATGAATGTGTCTCTCCTGATTGGGTTCAACGGTAAACTAAGCCAACTGGGGTCAGATGTAGGCTTGCCAGATATATCGTTTAAAGGGCCAACCAACGACTATTGTGACCTAGTTTGGTTCTAACTGGCTTTATGGCTTCGGAGAAAAAGAGATTTTTTATGCTTAATTTCCCATATGATCCAATGCTAAACTATGTTCCCTGCTGGCAGCCACCTTGGATGTGATGCCCTGTCTGTATATAGTTTGACTTTACTGTAGATTCTTTTGGTATTTTGTTCTCTATTAGCATTTATAATCTTTTGGGGTTAGGTCTCCCAAATGTTCTGCACTTGATCAAAACTATAAGTTGTTGAAATTGACACTTGTAGAAAGACCTTGCATATTTTTCAAGGAGGGCCAACTGAAGACGTTGTCACCAAGTTTTAGTTTTTAGGGGAGATCATTGAATGTGTTTTCCCTTTGACCCAATGTTTAATTAAATTCTCTGCTGGTAAGAATCTTGCATCAGGTGGGGACTTCTATATCTGTATGTATTTCAGCGCTTGAACCAACATGTTTCTATATGGACTTGAAGGAGAGTACATTGTTCATCCAAAGCGTGGAGGGCTGTCACCAAGCCTTCAGTCGTCTTTCCACAAGCAACCGTTTCTTCCAGGTGGTTCCAGTTGAGTTCTTGTAGGTGTCACTATTGCATGTGATAGACTTGAATGCTTGTGTTTGTTGCATACTTGCATTTTGATAAAATATTTGATAGTTCTCATATCTCATTGGCGGATCCAAATTTGGGGGGGGGTCCCGGGGGTTGGAACCCCTCTTTTTTTCTGGACAACAATGTATTTTGGATGAATATCATAGTGTTTTACTAACAAAAACCCCAAAAAATTTTCGCACCTCGCCCCACTCGGCGATATTTTCTTTAAATTCTATTTGAAACCCCCCTTGACAAATTCCCTGGATCTGTCACTCTGCACTTGTCTTCTGTTTCTGTTTTTCAACAAACTCATAATAACTAGTTTTTGGATGGCTTCAAACTTATCAATATCTTTGTCTTAGTATGGGATTAAATTATGGATCCATATTCAAGTATACCATGTTTAAGAAGGCAGTCTCTCTGCACTCTTAAAAACCTTTTGAGGAAACCCAATTTACAACAATGTTGTCTATATGGCCATTCCTTTGCATCTTTAATCCTGATTAAAAATTAGACTTCAATTGCTCTGGTATAGTATTATCCAGTTGGTACCCAGTAAAAGTGACCAGTCTTGTTTAAGGAATATAATGTGGCATTTTTGGCATTGATCTTCATACCTAAAGTACTTGCCCATTATTCCAATTTTGATGGACCTTTTTGGAGTATGAAGTGGTCACTTCTGTCACAATTAGTGGAAATCAAAATCATATTTTACCTTGTTTACCTTGTCCTATAGATCATCTTACAGGCGCAATGCCTCTCTGATCCATTTCAACATTTTCTACTTGTAGTCCAGCTTCCGGTCCATAAAAATTTGCCTCAAATTTTATTGGAAAGTTCTTTCAATGATCATTTAATCGACTTTTAAAAATATTTACACTACTGGCTTGGACAATATTATTTGGTAATTTATTCCAGTTGTCAACTATTCTCTGTGGAAAGCTAAATTTCCTTCTGTTAGTTCGACTATACTTCTTGTAAATCTTATAATTGTGACCTCTTGTAATTATGTCTCTGACTGGGAAATTGTTTTGATCCACCTTATCAATATTGTTTGGAATTTCTAATGTCTTGATCGTATTAGCTCGGAGTCTTCGATACTGTAATGTAGGTAGGCCTAAAAGTTTTAATCTTTCTCCATAACTCCAGTTCTTTACTTCTCTGATCATTTTTGTGGCTCTCCGTTGAACATTTTCAATTTTAATTGCTTTCCGTTTGTTTACTACAGACCAGATCGTGCTACCATATTCCAAATGTGGTCTAACCATACTTTTAAATAAGGTAATAAACATGTCCTTGTCCATATGCTGAAGTATTCTATTTATTATCCCTATATAGGAAAAAGAAGGGAAACGGGGAATGTGTCAAAGAGACAATGACCCAAAGGGGAGTAATAACAACTCAAAGCCACCATAAGATCTTCAATGAACGGTGAGGAAACCCCACACCCAATGGCAGGTCGGAGTTGACCCCTAAATAAAGAGTAATCAAGTTCAGCAAAATAAACATCATCCTAGACTCCCATAGACATAAAGTGAACTAACTAGAAAACAGACAAGACACACAAAGGCTTAATAAATTTCCTGACTTAGGACAGGCGCAAACCTGCTGCGGCGGGGTTAAACTAGTTTTATTGGGCCCAAACCTTCCCCCTATAGCCAATGTGATAAATCAAAAAAACAATCGTAACAACAGTAAAATTCAGTTGGCAACAGGACTGAGTCAATTGTGAAACATAGGTAATCAACGAATACAAAGTTCGCCTTGTTATGGCACATTGTCAGAGATGCATGCATATGCAAGTTTACATGATGATGACGGAGATCTGAGATCTTCAGTAAATTTTGCTTTAAGTCAATCAATCAGAAAATATAGGTCAAAGTGACCTAATTTTGTCTGGATGCTGACCTTCCGTCAGAGATGCATGCATATGCAAGGTTACATGATCCTAACATGTATAGTGACTGAGATCAGAAAGCAGACCTTAACATGAATGAAAGTTATTCAAGCCGAAAATATAGGTCAAAGTGACCTAATTTTGCCTGGATACTGACCAACCATCAGAGATGCATGCATATGCAAGGTTACATGATCCTACCATGTATAGTGACAGATCTGCACTCGGACTTCAACTTGAATGTAAGTCATTCAAGTGGAAAATATAGGTCAAAGTGACCTAATTTTGCCTGGATGCTGACCAACCATCAGAGATGCATGCATATGCAAGGTTACATGAACCTACCATGTATAGTGACTGAGATCTGAACTTGGACGTAAACTTGAATATAAGTTGTTCAAGCAGAAAATATAGGTCAAATAACTAAATACCGAAGTTACTGTGAATTTACTTTCTGCATATGCGCATTTCGACAAATTATGTCTCATCAGTACTGACCAACCATCAGAGATGCATGCATATGCAAGGTTACATGATCCTACCATGTATAGTGACAGATCTGCACTCGGACTTCAACTTGAATGTAAGTCATTCAAGTGGAAAATATAGGTCAAAGTGACCTAATTTTGCCTGGATGCTGNCCTACCATCAGAGATGCATGTATAGTGACTGAGATCTGAACTCGGACGATAACTTGAATGAAAGTCATTCAAGCGGAAAATATAGGTCAAAGAGACCTAATTTTCTTGGAGGCTGTGAGATAGCCCAAGATGCATCTGTATACAAAGTTTGATAATCCTACCCTTCATAGTTACCAAGATATATATACCTAAATGCGGACGCGGACGTAGACGCGGACGTCGGGGGTACTCCAATAGTCCTCCTCAACTTTGTTGAGGCGAACTAAAAATGAAACTGAAAGAACTAAATATATAGACATAAACATAAAATCACAAGAGACTACTAACAGTTAACTGACATGCCAGCTCCAGTCCCATTACCAACTGACAAATTAAGTTATGTACCCTCAGTATACAGCTTCCATCAAGATCCCTTCCTGTGAGGAGTTTAGCATAATAATTTCATAGTCATACTTGAGATTTGACACAGTCTGGTAAAAGATTTATATTGTTAAGTGGCCTAGTACAGTGCCGTGTGGTACTCTGGATTCTCAGATGCATGTTCCATCTCACCAACCACTCTAATGTTTTCTATTTGTGGTGAGAAACTGACAACAGTTGATTAAGTTTCCATTTATTCTGTAGTCTTCCATTTTTTCAAAGAGGTGTTTTGTGTGTCACAGTGTCAAACACCTTGAAAAAGCCTTATACTTTGTATAGCTATATCTGTTTGTATGTAATGTTGTAATTTCAGATAAGATCTTCAGTTGTTACTATACATAGACCCTTTTTTATTTCATATATTTCCAGAATAAAATAAGTTTCTTTCTGGAACATCTTCTACAGTGTTTTACCATAGGGTTCAATGTTAAAAAAAGTTCAATACTGTCGGCTATCAAGGATGAGATTCCACTGCAACTCAAATTTCACTTTATAGAGACTACTTAATCATGTGAAACCTGCAACAGAGTTCCATATCTGTCATGCAGTGATACTGTAACTTATCAACATGAACTGATAATATGGGTCTGTAAGTCTCCTTCTTTTTGGAAACTTCAATTGTACATAACTTGTACCCAAAAGTGGTATTTTATACCTAAATTTATGATGTTTCAGACAAAAATTTGATTATTATTATACTAAAACGTCATAGTTTTGCAGGAAAATGCTTTAAATATGAATTTTATCATGAATTCTCTGTGACACATGACCAGACTTAAAGACCCTATTAGCATTAACCTTGTCTAACAGGCAATTTTCTGGACTTTTTATGAAGTCCTTTAAGATATTGTTTTGATATTGGTATGAGATTTCACATTGATGTCTTACAGATCAATATTCAGTTTTGTCTAGATTTACCTATATTGAAGGAGAAATTGATCTTTAAAATAACTTGATATACAGTTTATCAAACTTTTTTATGAAAACTGCTTAAGATTTTGACTAAATATTTTATGTATAGCTTCAAGAATAACAAGATATTAAAGTAAACGAATTTAACTTCTGCATATGGCTTTTTTATGTCGCTTCAAAGCAGATCACATCAAAACACTTTGAAGATCATTAACTAAAAATGTGTAATATCTGATAAAGTACAAATTACCAAAAAGATCTAAATGGAAAGCCAAAATCAGCCAAGGACAGAGCTATGAATGAGAGAAAAGCAAATTTTCGAAAATAAGAAATTGCAAGTTTTAAAACATAATTGGCTTTCTGGTCAGCACTAAAGAACTGACTAACGGGTTGTAAATACCCTTGGGGACAAACAGTCCACCAGGAAAGGTATGGACCAAGTGGTAATAAAAAACAAAATAACTAAGTTACTGTGAATTTATTTTCTACATATGGCCATTTCAGCTTGAGTTACATATGGAAACAAAGTTTTGTCAAGTTGGTTTATTTTTTTTGAAAGTTATAGCCCTTAGGACGTGAAAATTTCAAGAAATATAATTTTCTGAATTTGTTTAAAAAAGACTGCTTGAGATATTGATTTGAAATTTGGTATGTGGTCCCTTCCAAACTTTTTACTGGGGCAAGAAAGCAGATTGTTATATAGTCTAAACTAATTTGCATGAAGATCATTTGTTTAGACTGACTATAGGCATAAAATACTGAAAATGGTGTTAATTGTTAAACTTATCTGTGTAAACATGCTATAAGAAATCTACTAAAAAAAATGCTTCAAAATCTGACAAAAATAAAATATTCAATTTTTCCCTTTAACCCCTTTGAGCATCTTGCTTCTCCAAAATAGTAAATGCTACATCAAATCTGTCGACACAATCCAGCTTTGAATCTTTTTAAGCCATGCTATAAAACAAACGCCATCTCAATAGGATAAATGATAAAGATTCTACAGTCAATTTGGTCCCTTTCTCTTGAACTACTGATTTCCGAGAACCCTGTTTTAAAACAGCAACTTGACCATGTGCCAAGGAAAATCATATGAACAAAAGATATATTGTCATAGAAGAAGAACAATGAGGCTGACAATGCTGACCCCAGAGCCATACCATAATACAACGTTTGGTTCATCATTGTAAACTATATCAAGGGCAGCTCCAGGATTTTCCTATGTGGGCGTTATCTTGAGGCAGTAAATTACAACCACAAAATTTTGCAGTCATATAAAAATCAACATACATGTACATATCACTGTATTGCACATTGTCACTTTATATATTTTACCCAAATATATTAATTCATATTCTTCAATTTCCTTAGTCTTGGCACCAAAATAATGTCTTTTAAATGTTCATGTATATATGCAAAATTTAACAAATAATCTCAGACTTTAACTTTCAACACCTTTTCCATAAAATAAATCTTAAAACTTCAAAATAATCACAGAAAAAAATTGGAATGAAAAGAATTTATATTTCCCAGTAAGCATCAAAATGTTGGTTTGTATTTCTTCACTTCCACCATCACATGATGAATATTTATGAGTTCATTTCTAATTTGCATATTTCTGAATGGTCCTTGTGACAGAACTTTTTGAAATCTGTGATAGTACTGTATCAACTGTGTTAATGCCCCCTGAAAAATATAGTAAATACAAAACTTAAGTACTTCTTCTCGTCTATAAATCATAGACTGTATACAAAACGGGATCAATTATCTTGTGAAGGTGGTTCAGGTGTCTAAAACTACACATCCATCTTGGGCATGTGATGAAAATTGGAATTCACCATTAAAATGTTGTAATAATGATTTTGAATAGTTCATTGATAATAAATAAAACAAAGTGAGCAACATTTATGCCGTAAGTGTGCAAAATATTTCACATTTTGAACAAGAAATGGATCTCGATACGACATCAAACTGGGTTTTCTTTCCAGATTTGCATGGAAAAATAGGTACTTGTGTGAAAAGCTGTTTAACTTCTACCTCGTCTCATTATGTGCAGTGTATGCCATCACTCTTCAAAAACCAACAAAAAGGTATACTTTACTTAAATTTCAAATAAAAGGCATATGGTCAAAACATCTATAAATTTCTAAGTTCAAAGAAGCAGAACTCCTGGAAAATTTGCACGATGAAAAATCACATCTACATATGATGTCCTTGCTACAAATAAAGTTTCATGAAATTCTGTTGAACGGTTACAGAGGAGTTGCTCTTACAAGCATATGGTCAAAACACTTATAAATTTCTAAGTTCAAAGGGCATAACTCCTTGATAAATTGCAGGATGTAAAATCTCCGACAATATGTACATCTACATATGATGTCCTTGTTACATACAAAATTTTAAAAAATTCTGTAGAATGGTTACAGAGGAGTTGCTCTTACAAGCATATGGTCTAAACACATATAAATTTCTAAGTTCATAGGGGCATAACTCCTGGAAAAATTGCAAGATGAAACATCCCTGACAATATGCATATCTACATATGATGTCCTTGCAACATACAAAGTTTCATGAAATTCTGTTGAATGGTTACAAAGGAGTTGTGCTTACAAGCATATGGTCAAAACACCTATATATTTCTAAGTGCAAAGGGGTATAACTCCTGGAAAATTTGCATGATGAAAAATCCCAGACAAAATGCACATCTACATATGATGTCCTTGCTACGTACAAAGTTTCATGAAATTCTGTCATATAGTTACAGAGGAGTTGCACTTACATGACTTTTTCAAAAACATGATCGGTGACCCCATTTTTTTATTTCATATTTCCAAAGTTATTTCCTCAACACACCTTATACTACATTTTCATCAAAATCTATTGTTTTATTCATATAATAAAGGGCTACGCCGAGCGCAGCATGATACGACCGCAGCATGTCGTCCACTGAAATTTGAAAAAGTGTAATTTAAAGTGAGTATGGACATAGGAAAGAGCTTGACACAATAATTAGATGGACGCAATAAGGAGATTGACCAAGTAATTAGCTGGACACAAACTAGGGAAAATAAAAATTAGCCCTTATGACTCCTTATGATTCCTCTTTGACCCTCTATAGCTCAGAAACAGTAAGTGCTACGCCCAATCCATTGACATGATGCTGAAAGCTTATATCAAGAGAAATCAAAAGAAAAAAATCCCATCGAAATGCGATGAAAAATAAAAATTTAAGGTAAACTGTAAATTTACGATTTTGGCCCCTTCGGCCCCTCATAGCTCGGGAACGGCAAGAGCTACGTCAAATCCGTTGAAATACTACTGAAAGCTTACATCAAGTAGAATCCAAAGAAAAAAATCCCATCTAAATCCGACGAAAAATAAATTTTTTAGGTTATCTGTAAATT
>MJUU01056155.1:50978-86236 GCA_002080025.1 Modiolus philippinarum
TACTGAAAGCTTACATCAAGAGGAATCCAAAGAAAAAAATCCCATCGAAATCCGATGAAAAATAAAATTTTTTGGTTATCTGTAAATTTACGATTTTGGCCCCCTTCGGCCCCTCATAGCTGGGTAAGGAAACAAGTTACCAAAAATCTAATAGTAGAGCGCTACGATAATTTTTCATTAGGAATCCTTTGGAAAAAATTGCATCAAAATCGGACTAAAAATAAAAAAATGAAATTTTTGAAATTTGCCCCTTTTGGGCCCCATTTATCTCGTGAACGGTACATGCCACGTGAAATCCGTTGGCATACTCCAGATTGGAAATTTTCTAAGGAGTTTACTGAAAGAAACCCCATCAAAATCCGATAAATAATAAAGATTCTACAGTCAAATATGTGAAAACAACTAATTAAACCCCTTTTGGCCCCTTATTCTAAAACGGGCGGAACATAAAATTATAGCCCGGGCTAAAGCATGTGCCAAAAAACATCATACTAAAATTTGAAAATGATCTGTTCACTGGAACCAAAGTTATGCTGTCCACAGACACAAAAATACCCAATTTTACCCCTTTTTGGCCCCTTTTTCTGAAACGGGTGGGGCCATAAACCCGAAATTAAAACCCGGGATAGCCATTATGCCAAGACACCACATACTGAAATTTGAAGATGATCCGTCCACTAGAAACAAAGTTATGCTGGCCACAGACGCCGACGCCGACGCCGACGACTGCGCCATAACATAATACGACCGCAAAATTTTTGCGGTCGTATAAAAAATTATAAAATAGCATTTATTCCCAATATAGACTGTATTAAAAATCTCAAAATCTTGGTATTTTCGAAACCTTCTCCCTGAAAAACGAGGTAGGTGACCTATTGATTTTTTACTAAAATTTTGAAG
Organism: Modiolus philippinarum; assembly: GCA_002080025.1. NCBI lineage: Eukaryota > Metazoa > Mollusca > Bivalvia > Mytilida > Modiolidae > Modiolus > Modiolus philippinarum. The sequence goes on from MJUU01056155.1 coordinate 51,879, forward strand.
TGCATTAAATAAACTTTCGTTCAGAAAAAAATAAGAGAAATTTATCGTTTTGTTTTTAGTCACCCGAACTACCTTCAGGCCATTTAAAAAAAAATGTTTGTTTCTCAAGTCAAGCCCATGTAGGCCAAAAAGTAGCAGCATCAATTAGTTTTCAATTTTTTTTATTTATTCTATAAAAGCAACTAAAAGCCTAAATAGAAAAAAGAAGGGAAACGGGGAATGTGTCAAGAGACAACGACCCAAAGGGGAGTAATAACAACTCAAAGCCACCATAAGATCTTCAATGAACGGTGAGGAAACCCCACAGCCAACTGCAGGTCAGAGTCGGCCCCTAAATAGAGAGTAATCAAGTTCAGCGAAATAAATATCATCCTAGACATAAATAAACTAACTAGAAAACAGACAAGACACACAAAGGCTTAATAAATTTCCTGACTTAGGACAGGCGCAAACCTGCTGCAGCAGGGTTAAACTAGTTTTATTGGGCCCAAACCTTCCCCTATAGCCAATGTGATAAATAAAAAAAAACAATCGTTACAACAGTAAAATTCAGTTGGCAACAGAACTGAGTCAATTGTGAAAAATGAAACTGAAAGAACTAAATATACGGACATAAACTTGAAACCACTAAAGACTACTAACAGTCAACTGACATGCCAGCCCCAGACCCATAACTAACTGACAAATCGAGGGGTTACTGGAAGAAGGTGCTATCGATATATATATTTGTTAAAGAGATAGCCCCTTTTACCTGTAACCCCTCGAAATAAAGTTATGTACCCTCAGTATACAGCTGTTTAAACTCTATTTTTAAGCCTTGCTTTTAATTATTTGAAAATTTAATTATCAATAGTGTTGAAATGTTTCCCGCTCGAAGCTGTTGTAGAATCTATACATATCTCACACTGTTTTCTGCATTATGATGAATTGCATATTTACGAAAAGATATGGAGTACAGTTTATATTTGTGTTTTTTTTTGTAACATAGCATACCTGTAAGATTTGTGTTCCATTTTTGAAGTTGGTAAATGCCCTCATTACTTCCCCATTAATCATTTCTAATGCACGTTTCCAATCATTGTTGAATCCTCTCACAATCTGTTGTACTCTTCCTAAATATAGCAAGTGATATGACATCAACAGTAAGATAAAAGTTTTGAAATCTTAAGATGATGATATTTTCACTACTTTCTATCCAGTTTCATGTTTCCTGATCTGTGATGAAACATTTGTTCTCCTCTCTAGAAATTTGCTGTCAGAGTTTGTATATATAATATTAACATATTTTGCAACAAAAATTGGAAAAAAGTTGTGAAATGAATTTTTAAGAATTTTTTTCTGGAGATTTAAAGAAATCAAATGGAATATATAACTTGCAATTTGTGCAGATTTTACTTCTCTCTGCATTTTTCTGACTATAAGTATCTAAGACCTTAAAATTTTCATTGGTTTTATACGGGGTATGGATGTCAATAATTGAATGATATAACATAAATCTGGATTTTGGATTTACTCCAATTTTTTAGGCATGACAGTAGCCTGTTATTTTAAAATATGTGTTATCTCACTGACAATGTTTTCATATCTGATTTCTGTGTTAATGCGTACTGTACAACCAGTTTTAACAGAACAACCAGGGTTGTTCCAATTTGAGAGGTTTTATTTGCTTAGATTTTCATTTATCATGACTGAGTTGAGTTTTCACTGGTTTTTGAAAGTTCTGATAGTCCTAATGAAATTATTTTATCAGGTTTATTCAATAAGCCAAATTTAGCTATCTGTGGCATATCTTTTATGTTTTTAAATATACATGTATGATGTATATAAAATCAAACATTGCAAAAACCTTCACCAAACAAAAATTATCATAAGGAATTTTCAAAATAATTTCTCAGTGGGCTGATTTATATGTTTTGCATGAGATCAATTGATATATCTAGAACGAGTGTAAGAAATTTCATTTTTTCTCAAGTTGAGCCCAGCAAAACAAGAGAAAAAGACATAGATTTACTCACATTAGAAGAAGATATCATGATCCAAAATTTTGATTGGATGCACATGCACCAACTTCTTCAGTAAAATATAATAAATATACCAGGAATACTCATGAGCACAGTGAACACCATTTGTCATCTGCCACTGCATGGTTTAAGGAACAATGATCAAGATTTAGTTAACCTTAAGATCCATGGCAAATGTCAAATTTATGGTGTGATCTGTGATTTTTAGGAAAGAAAATTCCAAGTTTTAGTGAAGTTTGAGTGATATTGAAAATATTAGTCTGCCTTACTCACGCTCATCAAATTTGATAGCATCTGGCCCTGCTCTATCCATCTGTACTTCACAATCCTTAACAAACATAATTATTCCACCAAAATAAGGTGATAATATTTCCTCTATAAATTCTCCTGTCCTACTTACGTTCATCAAATTTGATGGCATCTGGTCCCGCTCTATCCATCTGTACTTCACAATCCTTAACAAACATAATCATCCCACCAAAATAAGGTGATAATATTTCCTCTATAAATTCTCCTGTCCTGGCTGTCAGTAATTCTTTAAAACTTTCTGTTTCTCTGGAGTCTTCATTTGTTCTCTCCTAAAATTAAAAAAAATGAAACATTTGTATTTAAATTAAATTAACTGGCAATTCACATGTCCGTGCAATATATCGTATATCAGGTTATTTTCGCGTGTTTAATTTTCGCTATGTTCGCGGTCAACAATCTAGCGCGAAGATTAACCTCCATGTAAATTTCATTGCCCATTCTAATGCATTACAGAAAACTATAACACAGCTAATAAATCCCTACCTTGTTTTACACCCAAATCCCCAACAAAACCAGACGCGAAAATAACCCGATAAACAGTAATACAAAAAAAATGTCCTTTAAAGAACTATAAATGCCCCTTGTTTGAGAATGTTCTAGTCCCCTTTACTTTGAAAAGGAAGAGCTGTAATAGCTTGATTAAACAAAATGGATACACTTTAACAATGTTTGGTGGTTTCTTATTAAGACCCTTTTGTTCATTTTCCAATTTCCTAAATCTGAGCATTTGACAGTGAACATTGTCCTACCTAGTTTTTTGCCTTGTTTTGTGGGGGTTTCAGAAAATTCTTTTTATTGTATAGCATGTACCTCATGTTATTTTTGCAATCTGTAAAAATGTTAAGCCTGAATGATAGTTGTGTTTGTGTGTTACCAATGCCATCACATTTCCACATTGGAACTCTTACAGGTAAGTAGATCTCTGTTAAGGTATATTCATACCCATGAGATTTTGCTTTTAGTTGGCTCAATTGAAGAACCAATCCTACAAACCAAAAATCTGTAATAAAAAGTAAGGGTCACCATGCTTGTTTTTTCTAGAACTGAGGTTAAAGTTCGCTCATTGTATCATTTCTTTCTATCAGCTTTTACACGCTTTTTGATTAATGGACTTCCAAACATTTTATTTGATCTGCACTTATGAGACATAAGTTGTCGAAATGTGCATATGCAGTAAATGAATTAACAGTAACTTCAGTATTTTGCTACTTAAAACATTTTTTCACCTAAATTGACATATAATGCACAGGAAAAATATGGAAAGGCAATTAACAGAATTGAACCTTTTATCCATGAGAATTTTTTATATTTTTGTAAATAGTTTGTGATATGATCTATTGATTACAATGATAAAATGTATATGTCACCATGCTTTTAACGAAGATATTTTACAAAGTGTCCTGATTAAACATTATTTATGGGTAAGGGGAAGTAATTTGCAGCAAAATGGGCAAAATTTCACTTTTCAGTCTAATATGACGTCACAAAGGAAAAGCTGTCATATTACTGCTACAGCCCAAAAGTCAAACCCAACCCATACCTGACTCGTTATTTTTCAAATGCCCACATGAATTGGGCAGGGCAACAGTGTCTATTTACCTTAAGGCTCGGGCAGGCAATGTACACAGTAACATTATTAGTGCATACTTGTTAAATGTGCCTTCTTCTTGATATGAGGCTCTTAAAATTAAAAAACAATACTGTATTGGAGTTGAGCAAAGCAAGTTTGATGACACTTAAGATGGGGGTGTAATGGAAGGACCTACTAGCCTTCTCAAAAGTAGTACAGAAGTCAGTAAATGTACTAAGTTCATTGACTCATTTTTAACTCACTTGGATTGGTGGCTGGACAGAGGTCTAGATGATTTCAGGTCTAAAAATCAATATAATTTTATAAACAGAATCCTACCCTCCTGTTACTACATTGCCCAGTAAATTGTTATTAAGTTTATTTACCATTAAAACACTCAATAACATATCATAGTTGTTAATTAAGCAGATCAGCTGTTCTTTCCTGTGGGGGAATTCTGCTGCTATTTTTAGAATAAAATTTTCCACTTCTGACTGTAGTTGACCCAGAAGTATATAAACTCTGTCATCAGGATATGATTGGTTAACTCCAACAATGGCAGCAGAAAATTCTGCATATCTTCTTGTTATCTATAATATAAATAGATGTTCAATAAAGATTTAATGAACACTTTACCTACAATTAAATAACATAAAGTAATTTGTATGTGGTTAAATAACCAACCAAATCTTGTATTTCACCCTTTTATCTCTGAACTTAAACTTATGTAATCAATCATATACATGTACTATTTTCTTATTTGCATGTTGTTTGTTTAAATTTTTAAATAAAGTTTTGACAATTTAGTCTAGTGGGGTTTTCTCACCGTTCAGTGAAGATCTTATGGTGGCTTTGAGTTGTTATTACTCCCCTTTGGGTCGTAGTCTCTTTGACACATTCCCCGTTTCCCTTCTTTTTTCTAGTATAGTACAATTTTGGATTCTAAGTTAATATTATTTAAATTTTGAATTGGTTGTTTTTTTGGTCATAACATATCTTTCTATATTTTAATTCTGCATTTTAGAACTGAAGATTTGTGGTTGTATCAGATATCAGATATCATGGATCAATTTGGTTGCGTTTATTTCCACAGCAGATTAAAATATTTTGGTGTATATTTTACACACAATATAGTTGTTCTAGTAAAGTCTATTGAAATTAATTAGTATATTCCTAGCCCAGCCCATCACTCTAAAATCATTCTGCACCATTTTTTTCCTTTTTCAAAACTCAAAACTATGATTGCATAATTACTTTATTTTGATTCCTGGAAATGGTTGTAATTAGAATTAATAAGCATTGTTTTTCATATTGGCATTTAAGCTTCCTGTTAAGGTCTAGCAGGGCTTTGATTTTTGTACACATGTGATCTGATTTAAAGTGGGTAACCCTTCATGTTCAGAAATTTAAGAATTTTATATGAATGGTTCAATATAATTAGAACATTGTCAATACATAAGTTTTAGCAAAAAATATTGATAGGTCATTGTGCTCATTTTGGAGTTATGGGCATTTGAACTTTTGTCAGGAAACCAAACCTGTCTAGATTTTCAACTGGCAATGCATTGAAATTTTGTTCCTTTAAACCACCAAATGGAATATTATGAATTTCATAATCTTTTGTAGGAAGTCCTACTAGGGATATATTTAATCAAATATTTAACAAAAAATTGGGGGTCAGTGTGCCAAAAATTCATATGCATTTGAATGTATAAATCAGAAAAGTTCAACAATCTGACAGCAAGTCTTAAACTTGACAAGTGAAATACCTGGGTCAAAATTAATATTAAAATACAAAAGCCTTCCAGCTGCCCTACATTCATATCCTATGAGAATCTAATTGTAAACTTTAATTGGTTTTACAGCAAATAAACTTACATAATGTGGTCTAACATCTATATGTCCTAGTTTGGAAGGATCTACGGATCTAACACTCTGTGTATTCATCTCTACAATGTACTGAAACCTTGGCCACATCTTTTGGACTAATGTATCCCAGTATCTATTAAATATAAATCATAGATATTTCACCATACTAAATCCATACTACTACATATACAATGTATTAAATACCTCTATGACACTAAAAATTTCAATACAGTGAAACCTGTCTAATCCAACACCTGAGCATTCTAACATCTTGTCAAATCAGACATAATTTTTTGGTCCCAAAGACAGATTTCAAATTTTTTTAAACCTTAGTATTCCGACATCCTGTATAATCTGACACATTTTTAGGGTCCCTTATTGCATTGGATTAGTCAGGCTCCACTATTAAAACAAGTACTGATATAAAAGTAATTCTTCACTACACATGTCATCTATTTATTGTACATGTATAATTTGAAAGTTACTGTCATACTTTATTAAAACGAAAGGACAGCTAGACGAAACTGAGGAAGTAAGCTTAGTGAATCAATGTCAAAATATACTTAATACATATCAACTGTCCATGAAATAATAATGCTAACGCACCCTAATTCTTATCTAGTGCTATGTGCAGCAATCAAGCTTTTTTCTTCTTCTTCTATTTACTGCCTGCAATCATCATGTTGAATATACTGGCAATCTAAGACAGCCTCTGACCGTGCATAATTCAGTAGATTTTGAGAACTACATGTAAATGCTATTTACTATGGATTCCCAATTCTATCAAGTATACAATGCTTCATTTTTCATGATGTTGGTGTTCAATTCTTTTTGTTCTTATCAATTTGGTGTATATTTTTATGAAATCTTTCAAACTGTTGTTTTTATTGATTACCCTAAGTTCTCTGAATCACTAGATTACCCAAAACTTTCTGGTTAATAGGAAATCTTTTAAATAATCCCAAGACTTTTTGAAATTTTTTTCTGCAACTTAGGAGTATCTCCCTAGTGGATACAACTCTGTCTTAGTAAGTTTTGGCTTATTTAGATCCCATTGGTTGTTTACGTCAACCTTTTTGGTTTGGAACTCCCCCTGTTTGAGATAATTTGAACTAAAGACATGAAAGTTGTTGAAATTTTAAAGCATGACAACAAAAATGCATTATTACTTTTTTACCTGTACTTTTACTGAACATTACCTGTCTATTGCAGGAACTCCTCTCTTGTTCATGATAGATTTATATCTATATACAATGTGTATACATAAAAATATGGCGATAGAATCGTAACAATCAGCTGTGTGTTCTTCCATCTTGGTCTGAAAATAAAAAGATCATATCTCAGACTTTCTTCATATTAACATATTTTAGAGAAATTTTCAATGTCATAAACAAGTTATCTTCTATGTCATTATGCCATTATGCTAAAATACTTTTCAAGCAATCTTACTACAAGTCAAATTTAGGAAATGAATACATGAAATAACATGATAGATAGATAGATAAAACTTTATTTTGATTCGGCATATAATATAAATTTACAACATAAGCTCTAATGAGCTTTTTACATGAGTATCAATTCAGTAGTAAAGAAGAGTATCTAGAGATCTCTAACATGTATTGCTTACCTAACAAATGCTTATTAGAAGGCTTTTCTATGTTCTGTGCTAACAACCATGTTTATTGTTGGCAAGTAAAAGAATTTGTAAATTAAATTGTATTCAGCATGTCTTTATCTAAGTTAAATCAAAAAACAAAATTTTACAAAAAAAAAAACAAAAACAAAAAAAAAAAAAAATTAATTTGACTCAACACTTTTTGCAGAAAAATCTCTAATAATGGTTAACTTTGAAAACTGTGAAAAAATGTATAAAACTTTGAAAATGGTGGCCTTGAATTCAATCCTACTTTGAGGGCTGTCAGATGTACAGTAAAATAAAAGATTTCTGCATTTCAATATTTTCAGCACGTTCAAATCTAAAATTTAACTATGAAATTTCTTTTTCTTCTACTCACCATGAACAATGATAAAGTTTTTGACATAATGGCATTAAACAGATCTGTGGCTGAGGATCCAGTTACCATGAAGAAGTCCACCAGGAACAAATACTCTCGACAACAATTATCCATCAACGCAAAGTGTAGACTACGGAACAAACTCTCAAAGTTGTGCTGAAATTATATATCATACATATATTTTCAACTACATGTAATTCATTTAAACGTTTTATTTCTGCCAATCAATGCTTATAACTTATCTTGTATCCAAATTTGTGATAATTGCCAAAAAACTAGAGGCTCAGAGACTGAGCCTGCATCACTCACCTGACAAAATGCTTCTATGCCATGCATGACCAAAAAAGATGTATTTTACCAATGAGGTCTAATGTTAAGCTATGTTCTCCATTGGCACAAGTGTTTTTAGTCTGAACCTATTGAAATGAGTAATTTTTGCAAAGGACCTTCAATACACCATTCCATCACAGTACAGTTAAATTTGCTTAAATAGTTTCAGAGAAGATAATGAAAAGTATAGTTTTCACATACCGCCCTACGATGTTCAACTATGTTCTGCACTGGAGGCCATGTTTTTTGTTGGATCGAAATGAAATGAGTTGGATCGAAATGAAATGAGCAAATTTTGTAAAGTACCTTCTGTACATCATTCCTGTAAATTTGGTTGAATTTGCTTAAGCAGTTTCAGAGGAGAAGATTAAAATGTGACTTTTCCCATAGGGTCCAAGGTTAAACCTAAGTCCCTCACTGGTGGCCATGTTTTTGTCAGATTGAAATAAAATTTGCATTCTTTGTAAAGGACCTCTGGTACATCATTTCTGTAAAGTTTGGTTGAGTTTGCTTCAGTCCTTTCATAGGAGAACATGAAAATGTGATTTTCCAATAGGGTCCAATGTTAAACCATGTTCCGTGCTGGCGGCCATGTTTTTTGTCAGATTAGAAGGAAATGAGCAAACTTTGTTAAGGACCTTTAGTACACCATTCCTGTAAAGTTTGGTTGAATTTGCTTCAGTGGTTTTAGAGCAGAAGATGAAAATGTGATTTTTCCCATAGGGTACAATGTTAAACCTAAGTTCTGCACTGGCGGCCATGTTTTTATCGGATAGGAAAGAAACAAGCAATCTTTGTTCAGAACCTTTAGTACATCATACATGTAAAGTTTAGTTGACTTTGCTTCAGTCGTTTCAGAGCGGAAGATGAAAATGTGATTTTCCCATAGGGTCCAATGTTAAATAAAGGGCTACGCCGAGCGCAGCATGATACGACCACAGCATGTCGAATACTAAAATTTGAACAAGTGTAATTCTAAATGAATGAGGACACAGTAATTAAATGGACACAATATGGAGCTTGAATCAGTTGCAATTTTGGCCCCTTTGGCCCCTTTAGCTCAGAAACCGGAAAAGCTATGCCAAATTTGTTGACTTACTACTGAAAGCTTATATCAAGAAGAATCCAAAGAAAAAAAATCTGATCGAAATCAGATGAATAATTAGGATTTCAAATATTTCAAAAATTACAATTTTGACCCCTTTGACCCCTTGTAGCTCGAAAACGTAAGAGCTAGCAAAATCGGCTGCCATACTACTGACAGCTTACATCAAGAGGAATCCAAAGAAAAAAAATCCTATTGAAATCCAATGAAAAATAAAGATTTCACATATTGCGAAAATTTGCAATTTAGGCCCCTTTGACCCCTTGTAGCTCGAGAACGGTAAGAGCTACGCAATATCCGTTGACATACTACTGAAAGCTTATATCAAGAGGAATTCAAAGAAAAAAATCCCATCGAAATCCGATGAAAAATAAAGATTTCACATATTTCGAAAATTTGCAATTTTGGCCCCTTTGACCCCTTGTAGCTCCGAAACGGTAAGAGCTATGCAAAATCCGTTGACATACTACCGAAAGCTTATATCAAGTGGAATTCAAAGAAAAAAATCCCATCGAAATCCGATGAAAAATAAAAATTTCAGGTAATCAGCAAATTTACAATTTTGGCCCCGTCTGGCCGCTCATAGCTGGGAAAGGAAACAAGTTACCAAAAATATAAAAGTTGAGCGCTATATTAATTTTTCATAAGGAATCTAATGAAAAAAACTGCATCAAAATCGGACAAAAAATGAAAAAAATATATTTTTGAAATTTCCCCTTTTTGGGACCGATTTATCTCATTAACGGTACACGTGACATGAAATCCGTTGACATACATCCGATTAGAAATTTCCTTAGGATCACACTGAAATAAACCCCATCAAAATCCAATAAATAATAAATATTCTACAGCCAAATATATGAAAACACCTAATTTGGCCCTTTTTTAAAAAACAGGCGGGGCCACAATACCTGAAACCAATCCCAACCTTCCTTTTGTGACAAGCAACATTATGTTAAAATTTCATAAGGATTGATCAACTAGAGCTGAAGTAATCGCATGGAAACGAAGTGTCTACAGACGCCAACGCCTCCGCCGACGCCGCCAGTATCATACCAATATACGACCTCAAAATTTTTTGCAGTCGTATAAAAAATAGTAATGGTGCATTACATGATACCCCGCCACGTTTCACAAAATATCTTAGTTTCAAGGGGCATAACTCCAGAACCCTTTGGACCTCTGAACCCATAATACAACTTGTTCTGAGTTTTGTGGTTAACAACTTGCATACCAAGTTTGAAGACCTTGTGTTATTTCATTTACAAGTTATCAGTTGGAAACCCTAAAATTCAGAAAATTTTTCAGTTTCAAGGGGCATAACTCCAGAAGCCCTTCGACCTCTGTACCCAAAATCGCACTTGACCTGAGTTTTGTTGTAAACAACTTGCATACCAAGTTTGAAGACCTTGTGTTATTTCGTTCACAAGTTATCAGTCGGAAACCCTAAAATTCACAAAATTTCTAAGTTTCAAGGGGCATAACCCGAGATCCCCTTGGACCTCTGAATGCCAAATCGAACTTGACCTGAGTTTTGTAGTAAACAACTTGCATACCAAGTTTGAAGACTTTGTGTTATTTCTTTCTCAAGTTATCAGTCGGAAACCCTAAAATTCGCAAAATTTCTAAGTTTCAAGGGGCATAACTCCAGAACCCCTTGGACCTCTGAACCCAAAATCAAACTTGACCTGAGTTTTGTGGTAAACAACTTGCATGCCAAGTTTGAAGACCTTGTGTTATTTCGTTCACAAGTTATCAGACGGAAACCTTCGGGGGACGGATGGACGCACGGACACACGGACGGACGGACTGACGGACGGACACACGACTGAGGGTATCACATAATACCTCGCCACTATGTGTGGCGGGGTATAAAAACCATGTGTCGTGCTGGCGGCCATGTTTTTTGTCGGATCGGAACGAAATGAAAAATTATTGTTAAGGACCTTCCATACATCATTCCTGTAAAGTTTGGTTGAATTTGCTTCAGCCGTTTCAGAGTAGAAGATGAAAATGTGATTTTCCAATAGGGTCCAATGTTAAACCTAAGTTCTGCGCTGGCAGCCATGTTTTTAGTTGGATCAGAACAAAATGAGCAATCATTGTAAAGGACCTTCCATACATCATTCCTGTAAAGTTTTGTTGAATTTGCTTCAGTGGTTTCAGAGCAGAAGATGAAAATGTGATTTTTCCCATAGGGTCCAATGTTAAACCATACATCATTCCTGTAAAGTTTGGTTGAATTTGCTTCAGTAATTTCAGAGGAGAAGATGAAAATGTGAAAAGTTTAACGGACAGACGATGGACGACGGACGCCAAGTGATGGCAATAGCTAAAAAATCAATGAATGATTGGACAAAGTAGAAATTCACATAGGCCATGAATGAATTATAGCATTTTTCTATCATAAGTTTAGCATTTTTGATAATCATAGTGAGCCACTTTCTACAGTAAAATTATGCAAGATGTTTAAGCAGAAATCCAGATCAATGTAACAAAATATTGCCTGGATGCCAACCTGCCATCAGAAATACATGCATATGCAAGGTAAAATGATTCTATCATGCACATAACAGGAATATAAGCTCTAATGCATTTTTTGTAGACAAATTATTCTTCATAGCTGTCTATCAACACCAGATGCACCTGAGTGCAATTCTTCATGACTTAAACATGCAGTTATCATAAACTAAATGTCAATGTGACAAAAGAAAAATGAGATATGTTACCAAATTTCAAATAAACTTTTTCCTCAAAGAAAAGATAATTCTCTCTGTTGGAGGTTTCAAATGTGGTCAATACATAATTCCCAAAAGCCTATCTAAGATCTCTGTTTTTGATTAAATTTGAGATAAAAGTCCTACTTCATATGACATATAATAATTGATCCCTCTTTCCCATCATTTTCTGTATCCGAGAAATATGAGGTATAATAATAATCCCTGAAAACCCTAGCTTAATTTCCTGTTTCTAAGAACGGGTCTTGATGGGGTTTAAGCAAGAAGTGGGATTGGCCTTTCAAAGTGAATGTGAAACGGGATTGTAACAAAAAAGTGCCCATGGGAAAGGGTGTTGGGTGTGATGCAGGAAACGCTGAAAAAAATCTCTGTGAACTGGGAAAAGGGAGATTGTTTAAGAGTCTTTGCTAAATATTTCCTCGCTCGTGAAACGGGAAAATTAAAAAATATTGCCAGGATTTCAGGAAAGGGACCCCAATTGAGCCCCCCTAAGAAGTGGGAGGTAAAATTAATAATCTCCCCTGGTTTCCTGTTTCTGAGAAGCATGTGGTACAATAATTGGTCCCTCTAACTCTGTGGTCAGTACATATCCTCTGCTACCTAATGTAAAATTAACTACCCCCCTTACCTTGGTTTCCTGTTTCTGAGAAGCATGTGGTACAATAATTGGTCCCTCTAACTCTGTGGTCAGTACATTTCCTCTACTACCTAATGTGAATACTGTAGATCTGTTTTTAAGACTTGGCTTAGAACTGAAGAAGCTTACATAGGGTTAAGGATATTTGCTAATTATTGATAATTTATCTAAAGAATAAGTTCAGGAGTTTATATGTAAAATTTAAAATCTCCTGGACTGAACATCCAAATCTTCCTTAGATTTCGCAATTCATAAAATACTGATGCAATATTTTGAGCAATGGTTAGTATCTGATACTTTTCAATTTTTTCTCTCTAGGATTTCATGTCCATTTCATTTTCCAAATTTAGGAGCATATTTGTTGGTGCATGAAAAGATGAAATATCAAAAACAATGTTAATAATGTTAATATTAAGCTATTACATTTGTTTTACGATATTTATCATACTGACTGAATATAATTCAATAATTATTGGGCCACATACGCTCTTTACTGTGTCTACTTCTTCACATAATGTAAACCAACTTATTTTCACCACAACTTATTTCCTTGGGTTAATGTCATTGCAATTTATCTACACAATGATCTATTCTCCTATTTAAGTAGCTAACATGTGAAGATAACTGTAAGTGCCTCAGTTTTGAATGTTGTGTTTGTTATTTTCATGTTTTTGTGGTTGCCTCATGTCCTTTTGTTTTCTCACTTTTGCTACGCCCAAGAATTTTGACTTTCTTCCTTCTATATTCTGCTACTGTTGTTTTGTGAATAAAAGTTGATTGTCAAAATTTACCAGCCAAGTAGTCAGTACTTCGGTACTGACCTGAAAGTTGGTTCTATTTGGAACCTTGCAATATCTAAATTTTAGTTAATTTTGTTGAAAACAAAGGAGTATCTCCCTCATGCAAAGCACTGTCCTTAGCTGATTTTGGCTTTACATTTAGATCACATTGATTATTTGTTCTCTATCAGTTTTTAAACATCTTTGAGTTAATGGTCTTCCAAACATTTAGATTTTATCTGCACTAAAGAGACATAAATTGTCTAAATGCGCATATGAAGAAAATAAATTCACAGCAACATCAATATTTAGTTATTTATTACATACTTTCTTGCAAAATAAGTTGTTCTTTAAAAATCTGTTTGTGTTAATGAGTACTGCAAAAATCAAGGGGATCATTGTTTTTTTTTTTTTTTATAGTTTCGAATACTTTATATTCCAAATTTATAGTACTAAATGAATTGATGTAATTAAGGTAGTAGACCTAGGTTAAGGGACATAACTCTTAAAAATCACAGGTGAGTTTGTTGAAATCATTTTCATAAACAGATTCTAAGCCTCTGAGTAACATAGATGATTTTTTATTCTTTTTCATGTCAATGCTTAAAAAGCATTGATGAAACTAACTATTTCAAACTTCTAACTGATTTAAAGAGTTATCTCCCTTAACCTAGGTCTACTACCTTAAGTTATAAAAAGGATATCTTTCTTGGCTGAGTCTTCTGCTCCCATTAAATCGTCCTTGTCTGCTGTTTCTTCAAACTGAAAAAAATATTTACAAATCTGTATTTTATAAGCAATTAACTCAGGTGGATTATAATATTTTTTTTATTGGTAAATTGTACAATTCTATTTGATCTGAAGAGAAATATATTCTCATGAAGGGTTCATGTGCAAGTTGCTTTGCTGACATCATGTTTTGGTATTATTTGTCGTGTTTATACCCGCAATACGTTGCATGAAGAATGTACATAAATTACTGAAATAAACAATAGATTAACTGTGCTGAATTAGAAATTTCAGCATATTTCAATTTTATTTTAGAGTTCTATTTATCATTTTGTGAATTACCGATAATAAAAAAAATAGAAAATTTTGTTTTTGATACGGACTTTATCACGGCGTAACTCATCAAAGCCTGCCCTAACAGTCTCACTTGATACTGGCCGTGATAAAGTTGGTATCAAAAACAAAATGTCCTATATTCCATATGCCCATGTATTGTATTTTCTAAATACATTTACATATCAAGTAAACCAAAAGAATAAAATTGAAATTATGAAATTGTGGATTTCCTATGTTTGGGTTCTAGTGCTGCTGATGAGGAATTAATTTCTGAAATGGCCATACAGCTCATTAAAATTTATTGCAGTTGGAGTTAACATATGTGTTATCCTCACATGTTCATTTACTCCATATCCTTTTGTAAAATGTAGTTTAATTATTTAGCAACACTTGTTAACAATTATGGCAATGAGGTAGACAGTTTAACATCCACAGTTAAAAATCATTAAATGTCATGAATAGTGAAAAGTGCAAGAACTCATTCTTTCCCAGGACAATCATTGACTGGAACCACCTGGAAGAAAGGGGTGAGTACTGAGGGCTTGGTGCCAGCCCTCCATGTGTTGAGCTAACAACATACTCTCCTTTCAGTTCACATATAACCGCTTGGGTCACTGTACTGTAATACATGTACATACAGATACAGATATAGCAAAAATACATTGCAATTATGGATCATTTTGGCAAATATGACAACTGGTCAAAGAAACTCTTCAAAGATAACAGACCTAAGGTAAAATACATGTACATAAGGTTAATAGATATGCAAGTCTACAAAATGGAAATGTTTATGTTGTGACTGATTTAAGACCAAGGAACTGAAGTAACAATGCGTAACCATGGAAACTGTTTATCTTTTAATTGTAAAAGTGACTCCATGAAGTTCTTATCAAATCAAGTATTACATGTATTGTATAATTTAAAAAAAGTTGTATTATTATTTACCT
Organism: Modiolus philippinarum; assembly: GCA_002080025.1. Taxonomy (NCBI): domain Eukaryota; kingdom Metazoa; phylum Mollusca; class Bivalvia; order Mytilida; family Modiolidae; genus Modiolus; species Modiolus philippinarum. The sequence goes on from MJUU01056155.1 coordinate 67,264, forward strand.
GAAGCTTCATTAAACGACTCAGGTATCCTTTGAAATATGACAAATAAATTTTACTCATGGTATCGACATATTCATCCCTCACTTCCCTTGCAACATGTCTCTCATGCGACATCAGGAACTCGTTAAAAAATCTGAAAGGGAGATAATTAAATATGACAAATAAATTTTACTCATGGTGTCTACATATTCATCCCTCGCTTCTCCCACTTTATGTCTCACATGCGTACATCAAAAACTCCTTAAAAATCTGAAAGGGAGATAATCAGCTGAACATAATATGACTGTAGATTATGACAGGTAAATCATTCTGAAAATATGATAACGTCAAATGATAGAGCCATGATGTGTACTAAAGACCAATATAACTAGCTCTTTTAAATAAGTTTGACCAAAAAATAAGCCTGCAAGAAGAGTTGTGTAGCCATTAGCCTCTTGAATTAGAAAGTAATTTCCATTGTTGATTATTTAAGGCCATAATAAAATAATTCCTAGATTCTTGTCCATTTATTCTAAAAATTTGGGATAGGCAGGCATATTTTAATTTATATTTTTTTATCAAATTTTGTGAAAAATACTGTCATTTTAAAAGAAATTTACCTAAATTGGCCAAAAATTATAATTTTTTGTGGGTCATGTTAAAAAAATCGGGGGCGGGCATGGATGAGAATCTAGGATATTTTTTATTATTGCCTAAAAATGACTTGTCTTAGAGAGTAAGAACTGTATATCCTGGGATTTCATGTAAATCATGTAATTCCAAATACATGTTTAACCAACAAGTGTCTGGTGAATTTATTATGTTTGATACCATGTAAAATGAGCATTGATACTCCAGTAATATTATTTTTCAAGCTGTTAAACCTATTGATTTTGTTTTTGTGCAACAGTCAATTGTCTCCGCCATAAGCTTTCTGAACTACATGTACAAGAGTTTTCTACTCATAAGAATTTGGAATTTTTTTTATAAAGTTTTTAATCCTTGTGAAGTCAAGTTGTATGGATATCAAACTCAAACCAATGTATAAATTTTAACTCAAACTTTGAAGCTGTTGGGCAAGTTGTGAGATAGGGTACTCAACAAATAGTCCATTTAACATTCCAGCTTTAAAATCTGGTTGTAAAATCACAAATATTTATTTGTGCAAAAAAAAAAAAAAAGAGAGAATGTGTCTATAAGACACAGATGCCCTGCCAATAAATCTATCGCAACAGATTAACCCAAGTCAATCATTTATAAAACTAGATGTTGTCGGAAACGGCAGCTATCCCCGCACTCCCTGTTTGACACAGAAAACAGTTGTTATACACCCTGGGCATATTTTTTTTCATTATTTTTTAAATCTATCTACTGATAGTCATTATTGTTACTAAAAGAATTTTAGGATATATGGTTGCTAAGTAGAATTCCAAAAAATAAGTGGTCTTTGAGACTTTCAGGAAATTTACCAAGATTGGAATCAATATTTTTGAAATCTAGTTGATGAAAATGCTTTTCCTAAACTAAACAAACAATTTAAGTATGGTTGCAAGGTAGAATTCCAAAAAATAAGAGGTCTTTGAGACTTTCAGGAAATTTACTAAATTTGGAATCAAATATTTTTGAAATCCAATTTATGAAAATGTTCGTCCTTAACTACAGAAACATTTCAAGTATGGTTGCTAGGTAGAATTCCAAATATTAAGTGGTCTTTGAGACTTTCAGGAAATTTACCAAAATTGGAATCAAATATTTTTGAAATCCAATTTATGAAAATGATGTCCTAAACTACACAAACATTTTAAGCATGGTTGCCAGGTAGAATTTAAAAAAATAAGTGGTCTTTGAGACTTTCAGGAAATTTACCAAAATTGGAATCAAATATTTTTGAAATCCAATTTATAAAAATGTTCATCCTAAACTACCCAAACATTTCAAGTATGGTTGCTAGGTAGAATTCCAAAAAATAAGTGGTCTTTGAGACTTTCAGGAAATTTTCCAAAATTGGAATCAAATTTTTTGAAATCTAATTTATGAAAATGTTCCTCCTTAACTACACAAACATTTTAAGTATGGTTGCTAGATAGAATTCCAAAAAATAAGTAGTCTTTGAGACTTTCAGGAAATTTACCAAAATTGGAATCAAATATTTTTGAAATCCAATTTATGAAAATGTTCATCCTAAACTACCCAAACAATTTAAGTATGGTTGCTAGGTAGAATTCCAAAAAATAAGTGGTTTTTGAGACTTTCAGGAAATTTACCAAAATTGGAACCGCTTCTCAGAATCCTAAGTTTTCAAAATTTTGTTTCTTACCAAACACTTGTCAGAATATAAGATAATATGCCAAAATTAAAAAAAAAAATATATGTGTCTTTGACATTTTCAGAATATTTACCAAAGTTGGAACCGGAACCAAAATTCCAAAAGCTTATTGCAAATCTATAGACTATATGCAATAATTCTGCATAAAGATTTGATCCCTATATTAAATAAAGGGCTACGCCGAGCGCAGCATGATACGACCGCAGCATGTCGTCCACTGAAATTTGAAAAAGTGCAATTTAAAGTGAGTATGGACATAGGAAAGAGCTTGACACAATAATTAGATGGACGCAATAAGGAGATTGACCGAGTAATTAGCTGGACACAAACTAGGGAAAATAAAGGGCTACGCCAAGCGCAGCATGATACGACCGCAGCATGTCGACCACTGAAATTTCAACAAAAGTAGTTTAAAGTGAATGTGGACACAGTAAAGAGCTTGACACAATAATTACCGTATATACTCGATTATAAGTCGGAAATTTGGGAGCTAATATTCATTTCCAGAGAAGGATTCCGACTTATAAGAGTAACCAAGAACCAAGGAGGAAAGTCGAGAACGTAAAATGTCCGGTAGACACATTCAGTGATGACCAAATACAGTTTGCCGGTATTCAACAATCATCTGGTTCTATTGACACATNAAAAAGCCTTATACTTTGTATAGCTATATCTGTTTGTATGTAATGTTGTAATTTCAGATAAGATCTTCAGTTGTTACTATACATAGACCCTTTTTTATTTCATATATTTCCAGAATAAAATAAGTTTCCTTCTGGAAGATCTTCTACAGTGTTTTACCATAGGGTTCAATGTTAAAAAAAGTTCCATACTGTCGGCTATCAAGGATGAGATTCCACTGCAACTCAAATTTCACTTTATAGAGACTACTTAATCATGTGAAACCTGCAACAGAGTTCCATATCTGTCATGCAGTGATACTGTAACTTATCAACATGAACTGATAATATGGGTCTGTAAGTCTCCTTCTTTTTGGAAACTTCAATTGTACATAACTTGTACCCAAAAGTGGTATTTTATACCTAAATTTATGATGTTTCAGACAAAAATTTGATTATTATTATACTAAAACGTCATAGTTTTGCAGGAAAATGCTTTAAATATGAATTTTATCATGAATTCTCTGTGACACATGACCAGACTTAAAGACCCTATTAGCATTAACCTTGTCTGTCATCCTGCAACAGGCAATTTTCTGGACTTTTTATGAAGTCCTTTAAGATATTGTTTTGATATTGGTGTGAGATTTCACCTTGATGTCTTACAGATCAATATTCAGTTTTGTCTAGATTTACCTATATTGAAGGAGAAATTGATCTTTAAAATAACTTGATATACAGTTTACCAAACTTTTTTATGAAAACTGCTTAAGATTTTGACTAAATATTTTATGTATAGCTTCAAGAATAACAAGATATTAAAGTAAATGAATTTAACTTCTGCATATGGCTTTTTTATGTCACTTCAAAGCAGATCACATCAAAACACTTCGAAGATCATTAACTAAAAATGTGTAATATCTGATAAAGTACAAATTACCAAAAAGATCTAAATGGAAAGCCAAAATCAGCCAAGGACAGAGCTATGAATGAGAGAAAAGCTAATTTTTCGAAAATAAAGAAATTGCAAGTTTTAAAACATAATTGGCTTTCTGGTCAGCACTAAAGAACTGACTAACGGGTTGTAAATACCCTTGGGGACAAACAGTCCACCAGGAAAGGTATGGACCAAGTGGTAATAAAAAACAAAATATCTAAGTTACTGTGAATTTATTTTCTACATATGACCATTTCAACTTGAGTTACATATGGAAACAAAGTTTTGTCAAGTTGGTTTATTTTTTTGGAAAGTTATAGCCCTTAGGACTTGAAAATTTCAAGAAATATAATTTTTCTGAATTTGTTTAAAAAAGACTGCTTGAGATATTGATTTGAAATTTGGTATGTGGTCCCTTCCAAACTTTTTACTGGGGCAAGAAAGCAGGTTGTTATATAGTCTAAACTAATTTGCATGAAGATCATTTGTTTAGACTGACTATAGGCATAAAATACTGAAAATGGTATAAATTGTTAAACTTATCTGTGTAAACATGCTATAAGAAATCTACTAAAAAAATGCTTCAAAATCTGACAAAAATAAAATATTCAATTTTTCCCTTTAACCCCTTTGAGCATCTTGCTTCTCCAAAATAGTAAATGCTACATCAAATCTGTCGACACAATCCAGCTTTGAATCTTTTTAAGCCATGATATAAAACAAAACCCATCTCAATAGGATAAATGATAAAGATTCTACAGTCAATTTGGTCCCTTTCTCTTGAACTATTGATTTCTGAGAACCCTGTTTTAAAACAGCAACTTGACCATGTGCCAAGGAAAATCATATGAACAAAAGATATATTGTCATAGAAGAAGAACAACGAGGCTGACAATGCTGACCCCAGAGCCATACCATAATACAACGTTTGGTTTATCATTGTAAACTATATCAAGGGCAGCTCCAGGATTTTCCTATGTGGGCGTTATCTTGAGGCAGTAAATTACAACCACAAAATTTTGCAGTCATATAAAAATCAACATACATGTACATATCACTGTATTGCACATTGTCACTTTATTCATTTTACCCAAATATATTAATTCATGTTCTTCAATTTCCTTAGTCTTGGCACCAAAATAATGTCTTTTAAATGTTCATGTATATATGCAAAATTTAACAAATAATCTCAGACTTTAACTTTCAACACCTTTTCCATAAAATAAATCTTAAAACTTCAAAATAATCACAGAAAAAAAATTGGAATGAAAAGAATTTATATTTCCCAGTAAGCATCAAAATGTTGGTTTGTATTTCTTCACTTCCACCATCACATGATGAATATTTATGAGTTCATTTCTAATTTGCATATTTCTGAATGGTCCTTGTGACAGAACTTTTTGAAATCTGTGATAGTACTGTATCAACTGCGTCAATGCCCCCTGAAAAAATATAAATAAATAAATACAAAACTTTACTACTTCTTCTCATCTATCAATCATAGTCTGTATACAAAGTGGGATCAGTGAGGAATATTGATCGGTTATCTCCCTGTACCAAGTTAGTTATATATGTTCAAAGTGGAGATAATCTTTAATTTGAATATGAAAAGAGTATATTTATATGATAATTGAAATTTTCTCCAATTCAACCAGATATAACTAACTTGGTACAGGGAGTTTACCCACAGATGTCTCTCATTATCTCGTAAATAGGGGTTTTTCTGTGTTTTTTGCCAAAGTACTTTACTGAGATTAAGGAGGGTGAAAATATGCCACATGTACCTTGAGATTTGTTTGATTAGTATTTCTATTCTACTTAATGTAGATTGACACTTATACATGACACATTCGATTCATGCATACTGTAAAACTATGCCCAATGACATCACGCTTTATTATGAATCAGCAGAAAAAAGTGTGGGGGGGGGTCATATTTTTGACAAAAATCTCCCTGAAATCATAAAAGAAACAAATTCCACGACGATATCTAGAGAGAAATGACATTTCAACACTCTTGATAGTTAAAGCCTTGTTTTTGTAAATTTGAAAATTTGACTATCTCTAGTGTAGAAATGTCATTTCCCACTCCATGCTGTTGTGGAATCTATATATATCTCACAAAGTTTTCTTCATTATAATGAACTACAGTTTATATTTGTATTCTAAAGCCCAGATTTTTTTTGTAACAATGCATACCTGTAAGATCTGTGTTCCATTTTTAAAGTTGGTAAATGCCCTCATTACTTCCCCATTTATCATTTCTAATGCACGTTTCCAGTCATTGTTGAATCCTCTCACAATCTGTTGTACTCTTCCTAAATATAGCAAGTGATATGACATCAATTTTAAAATCGAAGTTTTTAAGATTTATAGGATCTTGCATAAGATCAGATTAAAGATAAGGATTTCTCTAATTTCTTTCCTGTTTTCACGTTTCCTGAACAGTTGGAGAAATAAGTTTCTCTCTCTAGAGAGAATGTTGTTCTCGGCAAGTGATTGGATGAAAATCAATTATGACGTCAAATATGTTTGTTTTTTTCCCGACATGACCATTGTGATGTCATGAAAAAAGGCGACTATGCCTGATGACGTCACGCTCAAAGAACACATTTATTTCGGATACTCAGAAAAGGGGGGTCATGTTTTTGTCCAAAATCTCCCTGAAATCATTAGAGAAATAAAATCCACAACTGTATCTCGTGAGAAACGACATTTCTATACTCTTGATAGTTAAATTTTCAAATATTTTAAACGCTCAGCAAGCCTCGCGTTTAAAATGTTTGAAAACTTAACTATCTCTAGTGTAGAAAAGTCGTTTCTCACTCGATGCAATTGTGGATTCTATATATCTTTCATGAGTGTATTTTGTCTTTTCTAAAGTTGAGCGTAGCAAAACCAGATGAAAAACGAGAGGAAAAGACGTATAATTTCTAACACGAGTGAAAGATATCCTGATCTTTAATTTTGATCAAATGCAAAAGCCTATTTCTTCCGTAAAATATCATAAAAACGCCTGCAAACTTTTACCATGTGAACAAAGTAGTCGTCTTTTGAGTGTACTTCACATTGTGACGTCAGGTGTTTTATGACGTTTAGTCATGGTAACGACTGTTCTATCACAAAAATCAACACATCTGGTTGGTCATTTACCCGTTTAAGATGAGGTTTTGTGCATCAATCTTACATGGGTCATCTTACACTGTAATCCACCATTTACGGAAGAATATGTGGTATTTTCTCTTTAAAGTTCTGTATAGTTTTCATATTTCTTGACAAGTGATTCTAATATGTAGAGTGAGTGTAAGAAATTTCGTCTTTTCCCAAGTTGAGGATAGCAAAACAATAGGAAAAGACATAGAATTTCTTTATTAGTGGCAGGTATCCTGATCTTAAATTTTGAATAAATGTACACATACCCATTTGTTCTGTAAAATTTTTTAAAAAAATACCAGGAATATTCAGGTTGCCTGCATCAATTTCACATAGGTTATCTGCTACAGCAAACCATCATTTACAGAACCAGAGGCTCCCAGGAGCCTGTATCACTTACCTGGTTTTCATTTGCCACAATCAAGCTAACATTGTAAATTATACAGTTGAACTTAAGTCTCTCCAACTTTGGTAGCTCAAACTCAACCAATTTTTGAACTGTATTTAAAGTCTGATAATGTTTTACTATATGTCTTTGTTGGACTTTTTTGACAAAAACATTCTTGCTAAAGACCACTTTTGACACCAGTTTTGAAGTCGAGACATCATTATGTAAATGGCGGTCAACAACAATTTTTAACACCATAAAGTCACAAAATCAATATCTATTTGGAAACAAAATTTTATTGAAGTCAGACAATGTTGAATTTTCCCACCTTATTTGGTGGCCATTTTGAAAATGGCGGTCAATGAACAATTTTCAACACCAGTTTTGAAGTCGCAACATTAATCCGCCTTTTTGTCAGCCATTTTGAAAATGGCAGTCAATGAACAGTTTTTAACATCAGTTTTGAAGTTGCAACATCAATACCTATTTGGAAACCAAATTTCATTGAAATCGGACAATGTTGAATTTTCCTGCCTTTTTGGTGGCCATTTTGAAAATGGCAGTCAACGAAAAATTTTCAACACCGGTTTTGAAGTCGCAACATCAATATCTATTTGGAAACCAATTTTTATTGAAATCGGACAATGTTGTATTTTCCCGCCTTTTTTTGGCAGCCATTTTAAAAATGGCGACCAACAAACAATTTTCAACATCAGTTTTGAAGTCGCCACAGCATGGCAAACATTTCATCAATTTACACTTAACCTTCATCATCTATAGTTTTGGAAATAAAAGACAAAAAAAATACAAATAAAGGGCTACGCCGAGCGCAGCATGATACGACCGCAGCATGTCCAATACTGAAATTTGAACGTGAGTGCAATTCAAATGAATGAAGACACAATAAAGAGCTTGATACAGTAATTAAATGGACACAATAAAGACCTTGAATCAGTTGCAATTTTGGCCCCTTTGACCCCTTGTAGCTTGAAAATGGTAAGAGCAACGCAAAATCCGCTGCCATACTGCTGAAAGCTTACATCAAGAGGAATCCAAAGAAAAAACATCCTATTGAAATCCGATGAAAAATAAAGATTTCACATATTTCAAAAATTTGCAATTTTGGCCCCTTTGACCCCTGGTAGCTCGGAAACGATAAGAGCTACGCAAAATCCGTTGACATACTACTGAGAGCTTATACCAAGAGGAATTCAAAGAAAAAAATCCCATCGAAATCCGATGAAAAATAAAAATTTCAGGTAATCAGCAAATTTGCAATTTTGGCCCCTTTGACCCCTTGTAGCTCGGAAACGGTAAGAACTACGCAAAATCCGTTGACATCCTACTGAAAGCTTATATCAAGAGGAATTAAAAGAAAAAAATCCCATCGAAATCCGATGAAAAATAAAAATTTCAGGTAATCAGCAAATTTGCAATTTTGGCCCCGTTCGGCCCCTCATAGCTCGGAAAGGAAACAAGTTACCAAAAATATAAAAGTTGAGCGCCATATTAATTTTTCATAAGGAATCTAATGAAAAAACTGCATCAAAATCGGACAAGAAATGAAAAAAATAGATTTTTGAGATTTCCCCCATTTGGGACCCATTTATCTCATTAACGGTACATGTGACATGAAATCCGTTGACATACCTCCGATTCCAAATTTCCTAAGGATCACACTGAAAGAAACCCAATCAAAATCCGATAAATAATGAATATTCTACAGCCCAATATATGAAAACACCTAATTTGGCCCTTTTTGGCACTTTTTAAAAAAATTGGCGGGGCCACAATACCCAAAACCAATCCCAACCTTCCTTTTGTGACAAGCAACATTATGTTAAAATTTCATAAGGATTGATCAACTAGAACTGAAGTTATCGCATGGAAACAAAGAGTCTACAGACGCCGACAACGCTGACGACAACGACGACGCCGACGACAACGCCTCAAAAATTTTTTTGCGGTCGTATAAAAATTTGGTGAAAAAGGGGCAATAACTCCTACAAAGGGTTTCAGATTTTCTTCAAAATTTCAGGGTGGATAGATCTTAATATGCTGAACATTTTATCAATTTAAAGTTGATCTCTATCTGTTATAGTTTTTTTGATAAAAAATAAAAAATATCAAAATTTTGAAAATTTTACGGAAAAAGGGCAATAACTCTTAGACAGGTTTTCAGATTTTCTTCAAAATTGCAGGGCTGGTAGATCTTGCCATGCTGATCATTTTTACTCCCGTCAGATTTTTGATATCTGTAACGGTTTTTGAGTTATTTGCAAAATACAGCAATTTACCCCTATGTTCTATTTTTAGTAACAGCAGCCATGTTGTTTGATCCTGGAACTAATCGAACACAATTTTGAAACTGCATACCCTGGTGATGATTCAGGCTAAGTTTGGTTACAATTCGCCCAGCAGATTCAGAGGAGAAGATTTTTAAAATTGTTGACAGAGACTAACGGACGACGGACGCAAAGTGATGGCAAAAGCTCACTTGGCCTTTTAGGCCAGGTGAGCTAAAAATGATCAATTTCATACTTCAGAATTACGATTAAATTAATATTGTGTTCCATGGCAAATGTTAGCATTACAATATGATCTGTGATTTTGAGAAAAGGAAATGTTTTGTAAATGTTAACCTGCCTTAGTTGTGTGGCCAGACTGTAATTTTCAACTCTAAAAGGTACTACAACTAGAGCTGTAAGCAAAGCTAGGCTAATACCACAAAATATTCAATGATATTCCTCTGACAGTTTGACTGGTATCAATGTCAAAAGTCTAAACTAAAAAATCCTATTGAGAGACAAACTGCGTATAATAGGGTCTGTAAGTCTCATCATGTGACACCGAGAAATCATGATAAAATTGCAATTTGAAAACGTTTCCCACCAAAATATGACGTTGCAGGATTATGACGTTCAAATTTTTTGCTTGAAACATCATATGTTTTTGTTTAAAATGCAACTTCCGGGTACAAGTTTTGGTCCCAGAAGTTCCAAAATTAGACGAGACTTACAGACCCTATTGACTGTCATGAGGATCAAAGGTCAAAGTCATGATCACAGCAACATTATTTCAGTAAACAGGGAAATTTTCATGGCAGTTTTATTTTCGATATTTTTGCGGTTCAAATGGATGTGCCAAAATAAAATGGTGTGAATATACTTGTCTACTATTGAAGTCAATGGTCAACAATTTTGCAGCGCAAATTCAAAACTGTGCAAATTAAAATCCTGTCAATATACTGCGAAATTAAAGAACCTTTGTGAGCAAGCTCACATACCCCACGCCCCTACATATCAGAAAATCCTGTATAAAGGAACTCCAAAAGTACCCTATAGACAATATAAAACATAAAAATGACAAAGTTCATAAATGTGTGTAATTTTTTTCAAAAATGATCAAAAATCAAAATCCAAGTAGCATGTAAATCTTTGATATATGCACAATAATTCTGCACAAGATAATTGAAAGGGTTTCAGAGGAGTTGCCGTGACAAGATTGCACTTCAGTGTTTTAGCTGAAATAGTCCAATAACTCCCATAAAAATAATCCAATCAAATTGAGGCAGTAGAGTATGCACATCTACACATGACCAACAATCCTACCAAATATGAAAGCAATTGATTTAGCCGTTTCAGAGGAGTTTCAATGACAATATGATACTTAGGTATTTTAACTGAAAATAGTCTTCTAAGTCCCATAACTCCCACAAAAATTATCCAACCAATATAGTGGTATAGTATGCACAATTTAAGTGGATTTAATGGTTCGCTAAAACCAAGAAATTAAGGTCCCAACAAAATGTTTTGTTTGCTAGAGTTTAAATGCATAAAATTCAAAAAGACAAATTTAAGTACCCACAAAATAGTGATATTTATGAAAACCAGGAAAATTGATGTCCAGGAATAAAACTACTTTCACAGTATTCAACATTTAAGTGGTCAACCAGTGCTTCTTGATTGATTGATTGATTAGTTAGAGTTTAACTTCCAATGAGCAATATTTCAGCTATATCAGGACGAGAACAAGTTAATCAATTCAAAAAATTGAAAGTATCAGAAGAAAGAAATAAAGGTGGAAGGGACAACCTGGGCAACGACTTTTGACTGCCACTGGAAAATTGGAGAAATGGGTAGGGGCAGGAAATTTAGCCTTCCATACGACACCCAGTGCGTCTGCTCTCTTTAGAGAAATATAGAAGGGGTCTTTATACTGCATGGAGCGTGGCGTTTCTCCACACAGTTTGGCTACAATGGTTCGCGGTCAGGCTTTCCGTATTATGACCTGACTACCCCGCATAGACAGGGCATTCCCCTATCCACCACCTGGGGACGCGCCCGGCAGCTCTGTAGCCGAAGCCCCTGAAAACCGATTCAGGTGCCGGGCCAGTGCTTCTTGAAACACATATTTTCCAGACACCATATTAACTACTCAGCAGGTGTTTCTAGAAGCAGAGGATGCTTATCCTTGTCCATACTCTTAAGCTTAAGCATGAATCTGAGTTCATGTAGTACGGTATTTTAGTACGTGAGTTTTTGTTTTATTTGTTGTGGTGTTTGGCCCCTGGGTATGCATTTGTCTATTGTATTTTATTCTAACTGGAATAATTTGGTTCCCTTGATTTTAGATACATGTGTATGTCATATTTAATTAACATACATTTTTGATTGTACAGGTCTAACTTAGTCTTGCATCCTGTCCAGTTTACTAATGCCACACTAGCCAGAGAGTAGCTTGGGTCAGGTTCCCAGGCTACAGCCCGGTCACATGAGTCTTGGTGGCTAAGAAAATGAAACATTTTGCCAAGAATCTTCCAATTCATTGAGAAAGCTTTGCTTTTTGCACATTGTGCTCTGATATCTCAGATAAAAAACACAATGTAGAAGATAATCCAGATCTGATTAATCATGCATTTCTATCTTATTAAGATATTTTAAGGCTTTGGTACCCAATCATCAAGTATGATATTTTATAACTCTGCACTGTGTAGATGTCAGAAATTGTCATCTTTGTCAATCAGATATCAGGCAAACGCTTTCTCAAACAGGGTTTTCGTGCATGGAAGTGATCAGTTCTATAATAATGCACTGATTCGTCACACAACTATGAAAAAAATTCTTGATTTTAAAAAATCAAGATTTTTTTTACTACAACCAAGTTCAGAAAATTAAAGAGTGGATGTTAGGCACCAAAATCTGGGAAAATCAGCCAAAATCAGAAGTAGTTGGTATCTCTTGACTAGTACTAGTCTATGTTATTAAAGTTAATATCGAGACAGGGAATGGACAAAAATTAACTACCAAAAAGTCAAATTTGAAAGTCAAGGTCAAACATACCAAGTTTGAGAATTCTAGTTGCTACAGTACAAAAGTTCTAATTCAGACACCAAATGGACATGGAGATCAAAAGAAAAAACCAAGGTCACAAGTTCCTAAATATGGCACACAACATCATATTGGAAATACGGATAGATGAACAGACGGACAACAGGATTCCTATATATCCCACACTTTGTTTGCAGGGGTATAAAATCACTTACTTTCATCAAATTTGATAGCATCTGGCCCTGCTCTATCCATTTGTACTTCACAATCCTTAACAAACATAATCATCCCACCAAAATAAGGAGATAATATTTCCTCTATAAATTCTCCTGTCCTGGCTGTCAGTAATTCTTTAAAACTTTCTGTTTCTCTGGAGTCTTCATTTGTTCTCTCCTAATATAAAAGAAAATTAAACATTTGTATTAAATTGACTGGCAATTCATATGTCCGTGCAAATATAGAAATATGGATCTTCTTGAACACAAAAGGAACTAGAAATGCCCTAAAAAGAACTATGAATGCTCCTTGCTGGAGCATGTTTGAGTGCCCTTTACTTTGGAAAGAAATAGCTGTCATAGCTTGGTTGAACAAAATAAATACACTTATACAATGTATAGTGGTTTCTTATTGAGATTTTTTTTGGATTCATTTTCCAATTCCTAAATCAAAGCATCTGACAGTGAACATTGTCCTACCTTATTTCCTTCCTGCCTTATTTTGTTGGACTTTCAGAGAGTTCTTGTTATTGTATAGCAAGTACTTTATGTATTTATTGCAATCAGTACATTATGTTAAGTCCAAATGATTGCTGTGTTTGTGTGTTACAAATGCAGTCACATTTCCACATTACTGAAACTCTTACAGGTAAGTTGATCTCTGTTAAGGCTAGCAAAGGCAATGTTCACAGTAACATAATAAGTGCATACTTGTTAAATGTGCCTTCTTCCTGATGTGAGGCTCTTATAATGAACTGTATTGGAGTTGTGCAAAGTAAGTTTGATGACACTTTTGGTGTGGGAGTGTAACAGAAGAACCTACCAGCCTTCACAAAGGTAGCATATTTAAAAACTCAGTAAATCAAATGAGTTTATTGACTCCTTCAGGTGGTACGGATCTAAAATATGTCAGATAGAATTTTCTGATATTTTCATGCTTTTTTTCACCGCTGCCAGTACTAAGTCAGGCTGTCCTGAGTTCCTATCATTGTTTACGTTTGTCTTTTGTCTTGTTTGTGTTTTTCCTGTTTAATAGTTCCCTGGCAGATTGTGGCATGTGACTAATTTTCAGCCATTGTAAATGTTTCCTGTTATCCCATCTTTTACATTTGTACTTTGTTAGTAGAGCATACAAAATATAGAATAAAAATAGGGGTCATTACATTACATAAAAATTTTTAAAATTTGATAAATTATTAGCTGAAATACTGTCCTTCAATTTCCATGAACAAAAAAATTAGGGATCACCGAATACATTTTTTAAAAATCACGTAAAAAATTTTTTTTCGCATTATTTCTGTAAAAATTATCTCCCCATCATAGAACAGCAGTTTGCTGAAAAGGGTCAATATTGTACATGGTTGTGCAATAAAAGTGGTATATTTCATTACATTTAACCTTAATAAGACATTATAAGAAAATGATTTCGGCAACACTTCCATAGTAAATTCCATTTTTTTTGTCTCTTGCGCAGAATGATGCCCAATTTCAATCTCCCATACTACCTTAACTCACTTGGATAGTTGGCTGGATAGAGGTCTATAGATGATTTCAAGTTTCAAAATCAATCAATTATATATACAGAATCATGCTCTTCTGTTTCACACCCAGTCAATAATAAGTTTATTTACCATTAAAACACTCAATAACATATCATAGTTGTTAATTAAGCAGATCAGCTGTTCTTTCCTATGGGGGAATTCCGCTGCTATTTTTAGAATAAAATTTTCCACTTCTGACTGTAGTTGACCAAGAAGTATATACACTCTGTCATCAGGGTATGACTGGTTAACTCCAACAATGGCTGCTGAAAATTCTGCATATCTTCTGGTTATCTATAATGAAAATAGATGTTGGATGTAGGTTTAATGAACACTATACCTCCAATTGATGTAACATAAATTGATTTATTATGTTATTAAAGGCATAAACTATTGCCTCAAATATCACTTAGAAGGCATTACTGGATTCCTGCCCTATTGAATAGATATATTCCACCTAAAAACAAACCATTTATGAAATTGAAGTGTACTTATAATTTTCCTACATTTCTTTAACTAAATTTTTTAAAATTGAGGAAAAACAATTAACCTGAAGCGCTGCAAACAGATTAAATAAAATTGATGAGTGTTCCATGGAACACTTGTGTCGCCTGCACTACAGAAGAGCCATTTTTGGTCCAGTGAACCTCTGAAATTTGTAAAACTAAAATTTTTAGTATCATGAGGAGAAAAACATATTCTGCAAATTTGTTCAGAATATGAATACAGTTTTGGGGACTTGCAGATTAACAAACTGAATTTACAAATGAGCTATGTTGGCTTGGAAAAAATCTTAAATCTTTAAAAAAAATTATATGCATAACCAGATCTGATAAACAACATATACTGGAAGTTTGGTGTAAATCTGACCGACATTTGTGATGGATTAGAAGATTAACAAACCAAATTAACAAATGAGCTACTTGGCTCTGTGAACCTCTAAAATCTGTAAAATCAAATTTTTAGGATCAGGTGCACAATTACATCAAGTGATCAACATATTCTGAAAGGTTGGTTGGTACATGACTTACAGTTTTTAAGGAATTTCACTTTAACAAATGAGCTATTTTGGCTCAGTGAACCTCTAAAATCTATAAAATCAAAATTTTATGTATCAGATGCACAACAAGATAATGTGAACAACAAATCCTGCAAGTTTGGTTGGAATCTGACTTATAGTTGTGATGGAGTTGCAGATTAACAAACCAGATTAACAAATGAGTGATTTTGGCTCTGTGAACCTCTCAATATGTAAAATCTTAATTATAAGTATCACATGCACAACTACATCAGGTAAACAATATATCCTGAAAGTTTGGTTGGAATTAAACTAGCAGTTTTGAAGGAGTTGCAGATTCAAAAACTGACAAGAATCACAAATGAGCAATTTTTACTCTGTAAACCTCTAAAACCTTAAAAATCAAAATTCTGAGTATCAGGTGCACATCTACATCAGGCCAACAACATATCCTGAAGGTTTGGTTGGGATTGGACTAGCAGTTTTGAAGGAGTTGCAGATTATAAAACCAACAGACTCACAAATGAGCAATTTTCGCTCTGTAAACCTCTAAAATCTGTTAAATCAAAATTCCAGTTATCAGGTGCACATCTATACCAGGTGAACAACATATTCTGAAAGTTTGATTGGAATTGGACTAGCAGTTTTGAAGGAGTTGCGGATTCAAAACCAACAGACTTATAAATGAGCAATTTTGGCTCTTTAAACCTCTAAAATCTGTAAAATCAAAATTCTAGGTATCAGGTGCACAACTACACCAGGTGAACAACATATCCTGAAAGTTTGGTTGGAATCGTACTGGTAGTTTTGAAGGAGTTGCAGATTCAAAAACCGAGGGACGACGCAGGACGACATAAAACAACAGATAGTAATCCCTATGTGTCGACTCTGCTTACAGCAGGCGACACAATAAATCAACCTTAACTCAACAGTGTTCATTAATAAGTGATTCTCTCTTATTTCATTTTTTTGTATGGTAATAGAGTTTATTCTGGTGCGATAATGACTCAAAAGTTCTGTAATGGTCTTTCAGTAAATATACTTACGTAATGTGGTCTAACATCTATATGTCCTAGTTTTGAAGGGTCTACAGATCTAACACTTTGTGTATTCATTTCTACAATGTACTGAAACCTTGGCCACATCTTTTGGACTAATGTATCCCAGTATCTGTTGAATGTAAATTTACTAACAGTTAGAGACTTGCACTGAAAAAAAATCATTGAAAAAGAGACAACAATTTTATTTATAGATGTTTTTTTCAAAAAGTGTTGTCTGGAATTTTATGGATTTATCTTTGGAACAGCCCCAAGTTAAATAAATGTGCCAAAACTACTATAAGACCAAAATAAAATAATTCCTAAGATTCTCATCCCTTTTTTCTCAAAATTTGGGGCGGGCGGGCAAATTTTATTATACCGTTTTTGATTGAATATAAACCCCAGGATTTTACATTAAAATCTCTTTTTGCCGAAGGGGGTGCGTTTTATATTCCTGAACAGATTGACTTGACATTTTTTTCTCAGTGTAATGATAACCTGATTATCGTTGTCAAATTGGAAAATTTGGAAGAGTTCAACATCTTGCCCTACCTTCTAATTTTCAATTCATTTGGGAAAACAATGTTTGATCCTTAATTTGATGTTCCATACATGCCTTCATTGATAAAAAGATTTTATTAGGGGAGAAATTGTGTATTGGAAGCCGCCATGTTTGTTTATGTTGACCCGGATGTTTTAGGTAATTCCAGTGATTGCATATATCACCCTCTGGAGAACAATTAGATTATTGATTTATCTCTAATGAGCTGACCTTGTGCACAAATATTTGGATAGTAATTAAGGACAACCTGATGTTGTAGATAATACTTTAAAGAAAATGAATGACTATTTAATTGTGTTTTTGTCATTAATAAAGTTTTACTTTTGAATTTTACGCATATATTGCAATTCTCACCCATTACCGGTTTTATATTTCATACCGAATAGCATTTCCGGTGATTACGCTGGACAACTATTTCAGCAAAATATGAACAAATTATAGGGATTTTGCCAGATTTTTTAAATACTTTATTTTTTAAACACTTACCTGCTAATCACGATCATTCTCCTGCATTTTATAAATACGGACTAGATTTTTCTCCAGGTTTTAAGTTGAGAAAGGGGGTGAGTTTTATGCTCCAATGCGTTCTATATTCAACAAAAAACGGTATATTTTTTATCAAATTTTGTGAAAAATGCTTTCCTTCTAAAAGAAATTTACCAAAAATCTGAACAAATTTTTTTGAGGCGGGTGCGGATAAGAATCTAGGATATTTAAACTATGGCCTAAGTGGGTTATGTCTAGCCACTACAGATAATATAACTCCCCAAGTTTTATGTCATCAAAAAGATTATCATGATGTTTCATTAAGAATAAAAGTTCGACAATTTTCAGTAGATTTATAGAATACTCACAACAAATACTATTTGATACAAGTGTAAATTAAAGGAACCTTCTGGTTTGAAAAATAAGACACTGCTACATTTATTCTGTGCATATTATCGTACAAAGATTTGGTTATCTATTGCATTCATTTAAAAAACATAATTTGATTAAAGATTTAATTGCCTCCTATGAAGTGTAGTAGCTTTCCATATTATTTGATTCTAATGCTACTGATGAGAGGTTACTCCTTGAAATGTGTGTACAGTATTCCAAAACTTACAGTTTATTATGTGACATGGGTATTTTTATGAATGGCTGTAGATTGCAACAGAATAACACTATGCAAAATCATTTCATTATTTTAAAATTATATGTATGCAGATGTAAAAATTTCATACAGGTCACTCGGGAAGGTATAGAATTCCTGAAATATTACATGAACTAAAAAATTTTCAAGCACCTACTTTACGCCTTCACAAAGTAGTTTCATATGTAAGAATTAGTTGCTATTAGAGGTTCTTCTCAGTGCCTGAGTGCAAATGATTTTTCATGTTAAAAATAGGCCATTTAAAAACTAGAGGCTCAGAGACTGAGCCTGTATCGCTCACCTGACAAAACGCTTCTATGCCGTGCATGACAAAAAATGATCATGTTTTTTTTACCAATGGGGTAGGGTGTTTAGGTATGTTCTCAATTAGCACCGGTGTGTTTTGTCTGATCCTATTGAAATGAGTAGTTTTTGCAAAGGACCTTCTATACATTTATAATAAGTATAATTTGCTTTAATTGTTTTGAGAAAAGATGATGAAAAGGATGGTTTTCTCATACTGGGTTCCAAAGTTAAACTATGTTCTGCACTTGGGCAAATGTTTTTTGTCGGATTGATATGAAATGTGCAATTTTTGTAAAGTACCTTCAGTCATCATTCCTGTAAAGTTAGGTTGAATTTGCTTCAGTGGTTTCAGAAGAGTAGATGAAAATGTGATTTTCCCATAGGGTTCAATGATAAACTATGTTCCGTGCTGGCAGCCATGTTTTCTAA
>MJUU01056155.1:87902-104352 GCA_002080025.1 Modiolus philippinarum
GAACGAAATGAGCAATCTTTGTAAAGGACCTTCCATACATCATTCCTGTAAAGTTTGGTTGAATTTGCTTCAGTGGTTTCAGAGGAAAAGATGAATATGTGAAAAGTTTAACGGACGGACGGACGCCGGACGCCGGACGACGGACGACGGACGCCAAGTGATGGCAATAGCTCACACTGACCCTTCAGGTCAGGTGAGCTAAAAAAAAGGTTTTTCTAGCCACATCAAACTAAAAACAAAAAGTAACAGAAGGCTCAAAATCTGACAAAAAACTTATGTGTATGTTTAGATACCTTTGGAATTAAGCTCAGATGTATTAAAACATCAACATAGTGACGTCAAAATTAAATTTCAATGCATCCAACAAATTATGAAATAAAAAAAAAATAAAAACTGTATGCCCGAACCAAATTTGAAATAAAAAGACTTGAGCAACAAACAATAGATTTTGAATTGCCTGATCTAAGTCTCAATGTTATAGGATCTGTAAGTCTCGTCATGTGACTCACGAGAATCCACGATAAACAGGCATTTCAAAAACTCTTCCCGCCATAACATGACGTCAGAGCATTATGACGTTCCAATTTTTTTTTGAAACGTCATATATCTTTGTTTAAAATGTAACTTCCGGGTACAAGTTTTGATCCCGGAAGTTCCAAAATTGTACGAGACTTACAGGCCCTATAGATGTTATATATAATGTCTTTGTGGCCGTTTTTGATGATTAGTCATTAATGAATATGATTTTTGTATATTATTGTGTAAAAGGCATCAATGAAAAAAATTCGTAAAGGTTCCACGGAACCTAATGTCTTGCCTGCTCAGTACATTGTCATTATAATTCAGCCTATATTTAGATGAGGGAGCCACATAGAATTTCAAGAAATAATTGGTCTTTGAGACTTTCATACCAAAATTGGAATAAAAAATTTTTGTACAATGACTGTTTTCAATGAAATGTTTGCAAAAAAGTATGGTTGCTGATTAGAATTCCAAAAAATAACTGGTCTTTTAAAGTTTCACAAATCTACCACAACTGAAATCCAGGATTTTGGAAATTTCACTATTGAAAATAATTATTGATACTGTAAGGAATTGAAAAAGATATGGTTTCTACAATGTAGGTAGAATTCCAAAAAATAACAGGTCTTTGAGAGTTGCAGAAAAATTACCAAATAGGAATCAAAGGTTTTTGCAATTTGACTTTTGAAAATGATCATTATAACTAAAAGGAACTTAAAAAATTATGGTTGCTAGGTAGTATTCCAAAAAATAAACAACTGGTCTTTAAGGGTTCCAGGGATGTAAAATGAAATTGGAA
This sequence comes from Modiolus philippinarum, assembly GCA_002080025.1. Taxonomy (NCBI): domain Eukaryota; kingdom Metazoa; phylum Mollusca; class Bivalvia; order Mytilida; family Modiolidae; genus Modiolus; species Modiolus philippinarum. The sequence goes on from MJUU01056155.1 coordinate 89,224, forward strand.
TCAAATACTTTTGCAATTTTATTAATAAAAATGTTTTTTTGAATAAAGCATTGTTGCTAAGAAGAATTTCTAAAAAAATAGCTCGTCTTTGAGAGTTTCAGGAAATTTACCACAGTTGGAACCATGTTATTTAAGGTGGTTCGGGTGTCTAAAACTGCGCATCCATCTTGCGCATGTGATGAAAATTGGAATTTACCATTAAAATGTTGTAAAAATAATTTTGAATAGTTAATCAATAATAAAGAAAATGAAATAAGCCATATTTATGCTGCAAGTGTGCAAAATATATCACATTTTTGAAAAACTCTAATTTTATTAAAGGGAGATAATTCTAAAGAAATAATAAGGGGGAAAATCACATTTGCATGATTTTTTCAAAAATATGATCGGTGACCCCATTTTTTTATTTCATATTTCCAAAGTTATTTCTTTAACACAGCTTATACTACATTTTCAACAAAATCTATCGTTGTATTCATATAAAAAATTATAAAATAGTATTTTCTCCCTATATAGACTATATTAAAAGCTCAAAATCTTGCTATTTTCGGAAGCTTATCCCGGAAAAACGAGTTCGGTGACCTATTGATTTTTTACTAAAATTTTAAAGTGCATGCAATAAGCTTTCATTCACAGAAAAATAAGAAAAATCTATCATTTTGTTTTTAGTCACCTGAACTACCTTAATTCTTTAGTGTTCAAAATTATGCTTGATACTTTAACATTGTTAAAATTTGTAATTGGATGCAAAAATTTCAAAAATTATTGGTCTTTGACATTTTCAGGAAATTTACCAAAGTTGGAACTGGAATCAAAATTCCAACAGCCTGTTACACATCTACTCATTTTATGCAGAAATGTCAATTTTAATGAAATTCTTTCAAGGTTCAAGACTCTATTCTTCTTATTCTTAATTAACAGTGAAATTTTTTAGCAAAAATTAAGTCCAAATTTGTAAAAACTACAGAAAAACTAAAATAGAAAATTCCAATTTTTTTCAGCTTGACCTAATTTTCTAACCATAATCTTACTTTTGACCACTTTTTGTGAAATTCCAATAAGATTTAATAACTTCATTTCACTTCTAAAAATCTTTAACAACAGAGTTAAAATAAATTTTTAGTGCAAAAAAACTAAGTCCAAATATGCATAATCTCCTGACATAAATGTAATTGAATATTTATATTTTAAAATATTACATTTGAGGATTAGCTTAATAATTTCTCTAGTGCTATTTAAACTAATGATTAATTTTTCAGATAATTAATATAATACCAAGTATAAATTTCAACTATCTTGACTGACCAGACCCATTTACTTTTCCAAAATACATTTCTTTTATTTATTTATTCAGTTACTTATTTTTTTTCAATTCTTATTCATTTATTTTATTTAGAATTGTCTTTAAATTTCATTCTTTTTGGGGGTGTTTTTTTTTCTCTTTAAAATGATAAAAACCATGTTGATGTTGACATACCACATTGTTTTCTGTGCATGCCTCCCTTGGCCACCACTGGGGACACAGTAGGCCAACTATTTATTTTTGTAATGTTACATTTACATGTGTCATGTTACATTTCTGATCTTTTGAGCTGCTGGGTCCCTACTGGTGGCAGGGGACACATGCACAAAATTGTACAAAATTGTTTGATATTTAATAATACTTGTATTGTATATTAATGCTTTATCATATGAATTGACATGGCATATAAAAATAAAATAAATATAAAAAAAAGTCCAAATATGCAAAAAATACAGAAAAACTTAAGAAAAATTTCAAAATTTTTCAGCTAGAGGTAATTTTCTGGCCCTTTTCTTGCTTCTTTCCAAATTTCAAATGTTTCCATAAAAATTTGATGAAGATATTGATGTTTAGAAAACTTTAACCACAGGATTAAAATAAATTTCTTGTGCAAAAAAAACTAAGTCAAAATACGGAAAAATACTGAAAAACTAAAGAAAATTTTCAAAATTTTTAGCTAGCTGTAATTTTCTGACCATTTCCCTGCTTCTGTCCAAATTTCATATGATTCAATAAATATTTGATGAAGATATTGATGTTTAGAAAACTTTAACCACAGGGTTAAAATAAATGATGACGAAGCTGACAACGCCGACGGAATTTTGGATCGCTATTGAAGGCGAGACAAAAATAAAGAATTATATTTTTTTTTTAACTTTGACACATAAATTTTTACACAATATAAAACTTTGAACTTGCAGTGTCAAGTGTCATTTTACCATAAGGAGATCATGTCTACCCTTACAGTGTACCTGTTGCTACTTAATGATGGTTCAGGGCACTGCTTCAATTTTTATTACAAAGGTATTCAATTTTGTTTACTGTGAATTCATTTTATTTCGTGGGTACCAATTTTCGTGGGTAGAGAAAAAAAGACAGTTCGTGGTGTACGTAAATCCGTGGATTGCCACTTGTTCAAAGAAAAAAAAATAATTTAAATTTATGAAATAAAGATTATTAAATTCATGGCTTCAGTACCTTCAGTATTGATGTCAAAACACCAAAACTCAGAACTGTACCTGTAATTAAAAGTCTCACCTGTAATTAACAATTCATAGTAATGTGTAGATATTTTGTAATTAGGTAACCATCCGACATAAGCGTACTCCATTCGTTATTTATAAATAGACACCTATATTGATTGCAAAATAAACATGTCTTTTTCAGCAGAACATAATTAAAACTTTAATAGTTTAATAAATAATATAATATAAAAACTGAATTGAGATGGTTTTTGTCCAAACTTCTTAACTGTAAATCAACACTTTAGCGTAATTGATAAACAAAACAGGAAGCCAGGTACCGCTAATTTGTTAACTGGGAAACACTTGGAAATAAAGCATTTTAACTTATTTTGCTGCTATTAAAGGTGCAAGAGAATGCATATTTACTTATTGTTGGATATATCACTTAGTTTGGGGCTCAGGTACAAGTGCAAGGTTTATGACCTTCGTTGATCAGGCTCTTCAAGGTCATTATGTTCATTCATTTGCGTTTGAAACTTGCACAAGAAAATAGCATTTCGTTGAGTATTTGAATTCGTGGTTTGGGGACACCCACGAAAACCATGAAAATTGGTACCCCACGAATAAAAATGAATTCACAGTATTTGCTTTATTCTTGATATCAATTTAGATGTCTAGTTTTACAAAGGAAAGATATCAATAAACACCTACAATGGCCGAAAATTACAATCACATGCACTAGGGAAAAACCAATAACAGATTAGAGACATACATTAATAAAAACAATAAGTCTCCACAAACTTCATTTGGGAGACTTAATAACCATAGGAACTCTTTTTTTTTTTTTTATGAATACCAAATTTATTGCACTATCATGTTGTTAACAATTCCCCTTGATGGTACAATGATCCCGTCAAGGTTCTGCCCTGTGATGTTAGTCGTACACGCTGAAACAGGGGATTCAGCTGCCGAATACAATTTACATGTTGATGTAATAACTATTTATAGATCAAGCACAATGTTATTATTTAGAACGTTTTCAAAGGAAAAAAATGTACTGTGTTTAATCTAATCTTAATGGATTAAAATCAATAGATCATGATACTTGCAAAGAAAAAAATTACTAGACATCAACGTAACATAGCTAGTGAATTCAAAAGGATTTATTTATCTAAGGTTAGTGATCCACATTGAAATGTGCATTTTCATTACTTGTTATCATCTTTACAATGTCCTTTATGCACTTATCAGTCAGAATTTTTTTATCGGGACAAAATTGAATGTATCTGATAAATTCTTTTTTAAAAAGGACGAAAACATTAATTTCCTTTGTTTTACCTTCGGACAAGTAATAACTTTTATAAATCACATACATAATAATTGTTAGTAATAAGTTGACACCAAAGTAACTACAATCATCAATTTTATATCCAATCACTAAATAATACAGGTTGATCACATGATCTCCAATTCCAATTTTTTTCAACAGATCTTTAATATTATTCCAAAATATCCTATAGTATTTACAAGAAATAAAATAATGCTCATAATTTTCTAACTCATTTAATACATATATTGCACAAGGGTGAATCTGTGATTTTCCATACAGCAAGAATCTGTTTACATGGCAGAATGTAATGCAAAAGTTTCTGACGAAAAATTTTAAGTTTATTTTCTTGCAGACTAGCAAAGATAAAATGCAAAGTATGTTTTACTTTGAAGTGTAAGTTCTCAATCTGCAGTTGGTTTTGCCATTTGGAAAAGCCAATTGGTTTTTTGAATTTTGTCGATTTAATCACATTATAAATTTCTTTTGAAGATAAGTATTCCAATTTACATTTTTGTTTTTTATTAATAACTATATGAATGCTCAAATTTGTTTTCACCTTTGTTGTGACTGAGTCTTTGCCTCTAATTATTGATAACTATTTACTTGGTATTGATTTAATCAGTTTTGTATATTCTGAAAACCAATTTGAAAGCGAGGAAAGTTTGTTCATAATATATACTTGGGAAATTTTCCCTTGTTCATCTAATAAATCATTTATAAAAATTATTTTATCTTTTATCCATCTACTATATACTAAAGATTTGCCATTAAATTTAATGTACTTGTTTCCCCAGATAACCTGCTGTCTTACATCCCTGAATTCAGTCGGTTCCAATATATATGTTTGTCTTATTTAATTTGATCCAAGTTTTAAAATAAATAAAAATCGGGTAATATGTCTTTTACCCCACCTAGTAAATTCACATTATCAAGATTCATTTTAAATAATAGAAAACTTGAACCAAACTTGTTGAAATAAAATCTAGGTATTGTTTTCCAATTTGAAACTGAATCATTTATCAATTTTTAAACCCAATTGACTTGAATCGCTTCAATATAGGTATCTATATCAATCATTTTTAGGCCCCCTTTTCAAAATTAGACAATAGCACTGTTCTTTTCACCTTTTCCTGCTTATTATTCCAAATGAATTTATATATCAATGATTTAAATTTTGCTATGTTATTGTTATCAAGTACTGTTACAGAAGCAACATAAGTAATGTTGGGTATAACAAGAGACTTTACTACTGTAATTCTTCCCATCATCGTTAAATTTCTTTTTGCCCAGTCATGCAGTATTTTCTCAGATTTAAGATAATATTTATCAGAGTTAAGCTTGTTACATTCCTGCTTATTGTGACCAAAGTATATACCTAAACATTTAATTGGACCAGTCGACCAATTTATTTCCCCAAATTTTTCCCTACAATGTTTCAATTTACCAATCCACATGCCTTCAGTAAGCTAGTGGCAGAGTTATTCAGGTTCATGGGTACCCAAACCTCCCCTTTCTTTATCCTGTTTCCCTATAGTATAATTAACATATGAATAAAACCCAATACAGGTAGACCACTAACTCTAGGACCACTATCTTGAAAAAGAAAAGAATATGACAAAACTAAATTTAGAAAGATGGGTCAAAGTGTGCTCCCCGCTCAACTGCCGGCTAGTTCAAGGAACCTAGTCTGCTGGAAAAAACTATCGCACTAGGGAACCTTTTATATTCTTTTTTACACTAAATATTCTTAAAGTTGGATATTCCTGAATTTTATAAAATTTTGTTTTTAACTAAGGAGTAGCTCCCTCAGGTTTAGCTCTGTCTTTAGCTAGCTCTGGTTTTTGGTTTAGATCCTATTGGTTATTTGTCTCTGTTGTATACATCTTTTTGTTTTGGTATTCCTATAATTTGAGTTTATCTGAAATGAAGACATGAAAGTTGTCAAAATGGCCTTCTTTAGAAACTAAATATAATGTATGACACCAGTAATTGCAATACTGTGTTTTAAATTATAATACCTGTCTATTGCTGGAACTCCTCTTTTGTTCATGATAGATTTATATCTATATACAATGTGTATACATAAAAATATGGCTATAGAGTCGTAACAATCGGCTGTATGTTCTTCCATCTTGGTCTGAAAACAAAGAACCAAATTAAACAGGGCAGTCCTATTCTCTACTTTGCAGTATTTTCGTTAAATGAAAATCTTTAAACTAAACTTTCATTAATTTCGAAGTAATTTTTAAACTGTTTGATGAGAAAAAAGCGTCTGACAATAGGCCTGCTTATGTCTCCTGTGTATAATTCATCCACAACAAGTTTGCTTAAATCTGCTAAGTTATCAAGGTGACCTTATTTTTATCTTGGGCTTCAGGCTGTACAAGATGCATCTACAGACATTTGAACTTTAATGGCTCGACCTGCAATAACTCGAACACCATGGATGTCTCGAACCCTTTTTCTGATCCCTTTGTTCGAGTTTTAACATAGTTCGACCTCAATAGCTTGAACAGGCCTCTAACTCAAACTGTTTTCAACGGTCCCTTGGATTTCCAATTATCATTGCAGTTTGAAGTGCAACTGTTTCTTATAAAAGGTACATGTACAATGTGCAATCTATTGCCATATTCAGACTGGAAATTTCCTCAAGAATTATAATTTTACTCACCATGAACAATGATAACGTTTTTGACATAATGGCATTAAACAGATCTATGGCTGAGGATCCCGTTACCATGAAGAAGTCTACCAAGAACAAATACTCTCGACAACAATTATCCATCAATGCAAAGTGAAGACTACGGAACAAACTCTCAAAGTTGTGCTGAAATTATATATCATTATTATATCAATAGATACTACAGACAACAATTATTCTTCAAGGCAAAGTGTAGACTTCTTACCAGCCTCTCAAAGTTGTGCTGAAATTAGATATCATATACTGGTATTTTAAGGTAGATCAACACTTGTCCACGGTACATTAGATTGGAGCATGTTGGAAAAATCAAGTTAGATGTGGAATTGACTTGATTTTTAAGCCAGAATGTTCTTTTCTCAGTCTTTTCATTGACCTGATTTTCAAAGCCTAATAACAGGAAAAGATGATAGGTGACATATCATCTTTACTCTATTTTTGGAACCTAAAAATGTCTTTATATAATATAAAATATAATATATGACACATAATTATTGATCCCTCTATCCCTTCATTTTTTTGTACTTGAGAAACATAAGGTATAATAAAAATCTCTTAAAATCATACCTAAATTTTCTTTTTTCTAAGAAGTGGGACATAAGTGTGGAATTTTATTTTGATACAGGCTTTACCAAGGCCAGTATAAAGTAAGCAAGTAAGGGGGAGCTTGATGTGTTACACCATGATAAAGTCTATATCAAAAACAAAATGTCCAGTATTTCTTTTAGTGGTAATTTCCCCAAAAAAGATGAAAAGAACTTTACTTTATTGAAATAAGCAGAAATTTCTGTTTAAGCATGATAATAATGTAATAATCAATAAGCATTCTTCATCAGTTCAACCTATGACGCATATGAACAAAACACACAGCAACACACATGTGACGTCTTGACAGTGACCTGTTATTTTATACATCCATGCCTGTTCAGTGATACTGAAAAATTACCAGGCAATGTCAGAGGAAATTCATACAAATTACCGATAAAATTAATTTTCCTTCCTTTGTTTCCTGTTTCTGAGAAGCATGTGGCACAATAATTGGTCCCTATAACTTTGTGGTCAGTAAATTTCCTCTGCTACCTAATGTAAAATTAATTATCCCCCTTACCTTCATTTCCTGTTTCTGAGAAGCATGTGGCACAATAATTGGTCCCTCTAACTCTGTGGTCAGTACATTTCCTCTACTACCTAATGTGAATACTGTAGATCTGTTTTTTAGACTTGGCTTAGAACTGAAGAAGCTTATATAGAGTTAAGGGTATTTGCTATTTATTGATAATTTATCTCAATAATAAGTTCAGGAGTTTCTATGCAAGATTTAAAATCTCCTGGATTGAACATCCAAATCTTCTTAGATTTCACAATTAATAAAATACTGCTGCAATACCGTATACAGTGAAACCTGTCTTGAAAGACCACCCCTTCTGCCTTCAGAAAGTGATCCTTTCAAGACAGTCGGTCTTTCAAAAGAGGTTCATTTCATATGAATTTTACACAGAATAGACAAAATGTGGCAGTCTTCCAAAAGAGGTTGGTCTTTCATAGCAGAGGTCTCTCAAGACAGGTTTCACTGTATTTTTAATTTTCATGAAAAAATGCACCTTTTTCCTACTGCATTTTCATTCATTTACAAACATTTAATTAAATGAGTAATTACTTGTAGATTAAAAATATATGCAGAAAAGGATAATTTTGAGTTATATTTTTATGAATTTTGTGCTATCAGGGGAATTTCAACTTCCTGTAAAATTCTGCACATGTATGGCCAACAGTTACTTCACATTTCAAAGAAATCAGGGGTGTAATTGGCTTTTATTCCTGATGAACTGAGGCATGCCCTCGGGGTGAATTGTACCCAATCAGCATATTAAATAAAGATGGTTGCAACTATCAAACACTTCATAGAGAGAAAAATCTTCCCTAAATTTAAGGAAAAAACTTAACAATTTTCACCAGAACGACAGAAATGCACAACCAAAAAAAATACCTTTTCTGAAGTGCCTTAAACTTATTTGTACTTTTAAAGAATTAAAAATTACATGAAAAAATTGTATTTAGTTACACATTGAATTCTGCATCTATGTTTTAAGATATTTTAGAAGATGACAATATTTTTAGGCTAATACATGAAATCATGGAGCCTAAATTGGGTAATTGGTAAAAAAAAACTTTATTTGTATTAAAATTTAGCATTTAAGACTGTATTTGAATCCAAAGTGCACATTTGGCTTCAAATAATATTTTAGACAAATTACAAAGAATTTGGTGTTTATAATAAGTGCATAAATTACGTTTTGCAAACTACCTCGATAATAGGTAAAGGTCAGTTTTTATGCAACTTTTTGCATCATGGATAAATGGACACAGGATATTTTTGAAAAATAAGAGGAAATCATCAATAATTCAGTTTTGGACACTCACTGATATAGGCTTTTCATACCAACAAAGGTTCAATGATTTATATTTTTACAACCAATAACATTTAAGTACATCGGTAATAGGTTGATCTAGGCTACAATGTAATTCAGTAAGGACGATGCATACACATGTAAAGAAAAATATGATGATTTGGAATGCTTAAACCTTTTAAATTAGGTAGATGTAAATATAAACAATTAAAAACATTCAAAAGTTCAATATAAGTTCTTTACTGTCTCCACTTTTTTACATACTGTAAACCAACTTATATAACTTATTTCTGCTAATCATTACCTTGGTTATAGTCAGACCAATATATTTATAGTTTTCATAACAAGAAAGAATTGTATAGCGATGGATATCAACTAGAGTTATGCAATTCCAAAATATAATAAACAAGCCTTTGGCGAGTTTATCATATTTGAAATTACATAACGAGAGTTGATATCCAGCGATATACAATTTTTCGAGTTGTTAAAACTATTTCTCTTATGATTTTTATTATTTTCAGTGCCGAACTGCTGTTTTTGTTTCAAACAACAACACTGTTGCTAGGTAACATTAATCACGGCCAATGAGATTTCACAGTGGTCCATTAAAAACGTCGAAAAAATAATAGCACCTTACGCGTGATGTGTTATTATTTGGCCCCCAACAATGAAATTCCTGTTAAAGCGATTCAACAAGTTCATATCTAACTGCAGCTTCAAAGTCTCGTTATGTACCACAAATAACTATTCGTGCAAGGAATAGATGATAAGCGTCCATCATAAGAGAAATACAGAATACTTCATTCCTCTATTTAAGTAGCTAACATGAGAAGACATCTTCAAGATGATTCAATCACAGGAGTTGGAAATTCTATCAGTATTTCATTTAAAGTTGAAATACCAAGCCCACACAATGAAGTTTCACAAACATATTGATTTAAAACAAAGAGTTCGTTTCAATCACTTCGTTCGTGAAACTTCATTGTGTGGGCTTCGTAAATGAAATATTGATAGAATTTCCAACTCATGTGATGTCACTCTCGTTTTTTTATCAGAGTTTACACTGTAAGTGCATCAGATTTAAAGTTTTTTCTTATTTTTTGTGTTTCTTGGCTGTCTCATGTCTCATGTCTTTGTTTTTGTTTTTTCTCTCATTTTGCTGTGTATCTTGACTTTGATTTTTGTAATTAACGAGTGCTTTGTTCCTTCAGTATTTTTGTTCCTTATAACAAAAGTTCCTTTGGAACAAATATAATAAACATTGGCATTATATATCTCCCTTTTGGAACAATTGTTAAATAACGTTTATTCCGTTAGGAACAAATATTATAATATTTGATCCCTTGGAACAAATATTCTACAATACTTTATCCTTTTGGAACAAATATTATGAAGGAATAAATAGCACATGACACTACTACCATTGTTTTGTGAATTAAAGTTGGTTAACTGCATCTACATGCTTTATTGCAAAAATATGTTGTGCTTTACAAATCTGTATGTTTAATTGATTGATTTAATGTCTTACACAAACTTCCAAATCTATATTTGATAATTAATATTATTATACCTCACTATTTAAGACACTTTTCTATTGGATAATTCTTGATCCCATGACTTATGACAATTCCGATGTTCACACCAACAACTCAGTGATTTGAACTGAGAGAAAGACATTATCGTAATTTCGCATAGGACATTATAATTGTCACCCATGACAACCCTTTTGAATCTAACCTGACATGATCACCTGTGCGCTTTACCAGAAGTTTTAATCAATTAAACACTTTACCAGAAGTTGTCTACATTGTATATACATGAACTATAATCAAAATCAGGAGAAGGGTAAAAAAAATAGCAATGCATGTGAAATACGTCGGTTTCTCAAATCTCGAATGACTGAAATCACAAAAACCATAAATGTATATTTCTTCTCCTTTCGGAATTCATTACACGTAATAATTCCACTTTACAAATAAAACTAAATGTATGTTTGGTATAATAAACAAATTATGACCCTCACAGTCGGTGGACATCAATAATTGTCACCCTTAAAGTGTCGTGTTCCGTCGGGCTAAAGCCCTTGGGAAGACAACACTTTCCAGGTTGACAATTATTGATGTCCACCTCCTATGCTGGCCGTAATTGTAGTAGTACATGTATGGAGTGCTGTGGAAGTACTGTGGACATCTTTTTTTGTGGTTTTGATAAATATCACTATTTCATGGGAACTTGATTATGCGCAATTAAACTCTAGGGAAAAATCGATTTGCTAGGAACTTAATTTCGTGGTTTTAGCAAACCATGAAAGCCATAAAAATGGGAACCCCATGAAAAATAATACTTTTATAGTAATTAACTTGTACAAAGGATATCTTTCTTGGCCGAGTCTTCTGCTCCAATCAAATCATCTTTGTCTGCTGTTTCTTCAAACTGAAATTCAAATAACAGACCTGTAACTTTAAAGCACTAAAGATGAATTAGAAAATTTTGCTTTCATAAATGAATTTTTTTCATACATTTACACTTTCATAGTTAATTTTGGAGGAACACTTATTGACTATTCTAATATGACGGCCTTCAATGGGTAACGTCATATACAAATGATGGTACTTTCAATAAAGTCATAGATATTTTTACACAAGTTTTTGCAACGTCACAGACCAAATAGCGACAAAAAATGGCGTCTCATCCATGTGTACTAGGAGGAATTCTCCTAATCGGAACCTTGTAAGTGTCCTATTAGAATCAAAATAATTAACAGTAGCCATATATTTATATTATTTTTACCACGGGCTTGCACTTTATGGTGATATTTTACCCCTCGCTGCTACTGTTAATTATTTCTTAATAATGGCAGTGGTGTAGAAAATCTGTGGAATGTTGGAGCATCATCAAAGTTGAGTAAAACATCAAAGTACTTTGAATGTACTATTATTTGTGGAGTTCAAATTTTCATGGAATCTTTGGTTGACTTAAACAATGAAATATAAGACCCAAGAAATACCAATTTTCACTTAACTTGCAATTGCAAGGACACCAAACAACAAATTCAGAAACCCCAAAAGCAACAATTTTCCCCAAACCATGAAAAAAAGGAACCCACAAATAAAAATATCATTCATAATAATTATGTGTTATCATAATTGCAAAAAATACATTCCAGTCAATCATTGTGTGTTTCAGATTATGGATCATCACGGCACAACCATTAGGACAATTAGAATAACTGGTAATTCAGAATAAAAAAAACCCCTGTTTTTCCGGTAACCCGACCGACCCTAGATTTTTGGGGCTAAAAATGCCTACCATAAAGTTTTTTTGGCAATTTTTAAAGAAGCACTGTTAAAGTCCAGAAGTTACTCTCTATATGTCTATGTAAAAAGTTTTGGAAAAATAAAAAAAAATGCCTACCTACCAAGCCTAATTTTGAAGAGTATGTTACCGGAAACACAGGTATTTTTTTTAGGCCTAAAGAGAACTACTGCCATTGTTCAGGTGTTCTATAACATGACGCTGCAAGTCAATTATACATGTTCATACTGGGAGTGTTAGTCCGGATAAATTATACAGTATACTATCCAATTACACAAACATGAAACTGTAACCAAATAAACTGTGGACACAGGATATGTCTCGCCCGCCCCTGCATTGCCTTAATTTGCATATTGATCTACTGCAGCAGCAATAAAAATAAAATATAACCTTTAACTGTGTTTACAATTTCCTTGGAAAAAGATGATGTGATCACTCATGCATGACTAAGAAGCCAGGACCACCATCTGGGCGTGGAATCAGCATGTACTCCCTAAGACTAAGATGTCAAATATCAAGTCTATGACTACTGATATAGGCTGTACAAACTGCTTGCTAAAAATAAAAACTTAATGTGATCACTCATGCATGACTAAGGGGCAAGGGCCACCATTCAGGCATGGAATCGGTATCTACTCCCCAAGATGCGACTGCATGTCAAATATCAAGTGTCTAGAATACTGGTATAGGCTGTACAAAGTGCTTGCTTAAAACTTTATGTGATCGTTCATGCGTGACTAAGGGGCCAAGGCCACCATCCAGGCATGGAATCGGTATGTACTCTCCAAGACGCAACTGCATGTCAAATATCAAGTGTCTAGAATACTGGTATAGGCTGTACAAACTGCTTGCTAAAAACTTGATGTGATCTTTCATGCGTGACTAAGGGGCCAGGGCCACCATCCTGGCGTTGAATCGGTATGTACTCTCCAAGACGCAACTGCATGTCAAATATCAAGTGCCTAGGACTACTGGCATAGGCTGTACAAACTGCTTGCTAAAAACTTAATGTGATCGTTCATGTGTGACTAAGGGGCCAGGGCCATAATCTAAGTAAGGATTTGAGTTGTACCCATAATAATGCAACTGCACATCAAATACTATGGACCTACAACTAACATAAGCTTGTTAATTCACAATAGTTTGCAAATGTTGCCGCTGCCGCCGCCACAGACGGAAAAGCTTTCCCTAAGTCTCGCTTCCGTGACTTTTTCGTCGAGGGCGAGACAAAAATTGTAAATAATAAAGGGTGTCAAGCCCCTCTTCACATGCATGTAGAAAGGCTGTTTTATGATTGATGATAGAACCTGATACAATTACCATGAAAAACATTTGCCTGGTTTTTTCATTATCTTGAAGGTTCTCCGCCAGAAAGTAATACCTATATGTCTCACACTCAGTGACTTTCGTCACTGGCAAGACAAATACATGTATGTGTTTTGGAAGTGACATCATGAAACTTTGATCAGTATCAATACTAGTAAAAGAACGAGACGAATTTTGTGAGCCAGGTTGCCATTTCAACAACAAACAGGACATGCAAGCTTTATACAAACACAATGTATATCAGAATTATGAGACCATTTAGAAGTTTTTAATTTCCTCAGTACAAACGGAATTGTTTCCACATCTTGCTAATTACCATATTTAATGAATCAGGATAAAGAAAACCGATACTGTTCCAAGAGTATACACAATTAGAATTTAGAAAGAATACATTTATAATTATTTCCCTTTATTTTACATTCAGATTTCAAATTTATTTATAAATCCTTTATTTTACAGAAATGTCTTTCATGCATAACTAAATATTTAGAGTTTGATATACATTTAAGGTTCAAAATCATAATTCTTCATATTTCTGATGTTTGAATTATTTAGTTGAAGAAATTTTGGTTTACAGCATATGCTAAGTAAATATATTTTTCAAACTTTTGTCATTGCAACAGATCTCACTGTACCATACAAAAGACAACTCTGGTCTTTTGTCACATGTAGAATCATATGATAATAGAGGGGAGGGGCCAGAGGGGGTCTCATCCCGGAATCCTGACTTTATTTTTTCTAAATCCAAAACTACAAAGAAACTTAAAGACTGGTGAAATCCCGATTCCCGGTGAATCTATTTCCCGAAATCCCGGGCTTATATCATAAAAATCCCGAAATCCCTGGCTTAAATCATAAAAATCCTGAAATCCCGAGCTTAAAAACATCCAATCCCGACATCCTGAAAAAGGGCCGGCTCCCCCTCATAATACAGTGCTTCCTGCTGCTAATCAATTATGTATACAACATACTGATGATAAGTTATGAATAAATAATGCTAATGTTATAATCTCTGATGTTACTGTCAACTCTGCATGCTGTTCTTTATGTAGTGTCCCTGAGGCCAATTTTACTGTTGATAACAAACTATATTGTGTACTTGTATTTACTGTATTAATTACATCCTGCTTATATTTTTTAATGCACTGTAATATTGAAGATATTAACTTACTACAAAATATTGTTAAAAATGATGTATATGGTTTCTCTTCAAAGAAAGGCATCAAAATATGTTCACACAATGTTAATCGACTTGAACATAAACTAGATGAAATAAGAAGTAATTTGCTAAATGCTGAAAAAGCCCCAGACATTCTGTGTTGCTGTGAAACATTTTTTGAAGTAAACACCCCTAATAATTTGGTGAAAATTAATGGCTATGTATTAGAAAGAAAAGAGAGAGTTTTATGTAGAGGTGGTGGCTTAGCTGTCTATTTTTCTGAAAAATTGGACTTTAAAAGAAAGTTTGAATTTGAAATTAATGAAACTGAAACCATGTGGTTTGAAATCAAACTAATTATAAACTAGAGGCTCAGACACTGAGCCTGTATCGCTCACCTGACAAA
>MJUU01056156.1:0-25353 GCA_002080025.1 Modiolus philippinarum
AAATACATTTCATATATTCCAAACTCTTACTCTTGAAATGGCTTTATTGTGTACTATATTTTGTATTTTCGAATTTATTGATCTGCCCTGTTTTTAGTTCAGTCTATCGGTAATCACTTTATTTCACTAACCCTAACCCGTTTGTATTGTGAACTATACTTTTACTTTGTCTGGTGATGCTGTCGGTTTTGACTGAAGTTTTTATCTGAAGTCTCTCTTTATATTTTGCAGTTCTAGTATCCCTTTAGCTCCAGTGTTGTACTTTTGTGGCATAGAAATGTTCGTTTCCTTTGTGAAAAAAGAGCGTGTCTTTTTGAAGTGACAGCACGTTATTAAATCGGATCACAAATTCTAAGTTCTTGGAGGTCACTCTGGGTTTAACCAGGCTTGTGACTGGCTATCTTATAGGATAGACCGCATTACCTTCCCTCCGTCCGATTTGTTTTTATGCTATTGGTAGTGCTCTAATTTTGTTGAAATAGAACGTGCATAAGAAAGCAGATGTATCGTCCATTTCGTGTTCGGTCTCTGTTGTCTTATGTATTCCAGAAGATTATGTCGGGCTACACTATCGATGAGCTCATGTACATCATTTGTATCCTTAATAAGCATCGGGGCGTCAAAATATCTGCTGTTATTCTGGCTGGAGTGGAAATATCGTAGTTCATCTGTCTCTGTATTTCGCAATATAAATCAAAAGGACATGTTCATCTTGTAGGCTAATGAATGTTGCTCAAAGACATGCCACATCTTTTCATGAATATTGGTAAAAGAGCTGTCGTCCAAACCGAAGTTGAATCGATCCTGTATGAGGTTTCCTGTATGTTGTTCGGTTCGAATACTTGACCAGTTTTCTAGGTAAAACTGTCGGGTTTCACAATCTTCTGGCAAGACTTCTGGGTTGTCTAATTCTGGTTGCTTGATGTGGTATCATTCTTGTTGGTTGATGCTCTGGTAGCATTCTGGTTGGTTTGAATTTCCTTGCTGTATTCCGGTTTATTTGTAGAAGGTTCATCACCTTTTCTAGATTGCGACGTGTTAGATCTGTTCATCATCATCATTAGCCTCGTAGGTTTGGCTCCTGGTCTTTTGTGTATAGCACGGTGACGTTTCACGTTGGATTGATCGTTAAAAAACTGACAACAGACGTCACACCTTAATGTGTAATTATGTATAGCTTCATTTCCGTTTTTATTGTCAACTCGACAAAAGTTTTTCCCAAACTGTATTCTTGCTCTTCTTCTTAGTGGCTTCTTGCGTTTCGTTGTAAACTTCTTTTTTCGGTAGACTTCTTAGCACATTTATCACAAGCGAACATAGTCGACTTCTTCGATGCTATTGCTGGTAGAGACTTCGGTCGAGGAACTGACACACTGACTGTGGAGTGCGAGTTTATAGCTAAACTTATTAGTATCGATGGCTGTGATTTGTAATTTTTGTTATGGGCTTTCTGATTGGTGCATTATCCTGTGTTCTGATTGGCTGGTTTTACAAAGTCGGCGTCTGATTGATTGATTTTCCTGCAATTTGATTGGTCGATTATATTTGTATCAGGCTCTCGGATAAGTCGATTTTCCTGTAATCCGATTGACAAGTTTTATCACCAAATCGGCGTCTGATTGGTTGAATTCCCTGCAATTTGATTGGTCAGTTCACTGGAAAGTCGGTTTAAAGCTGCAAATGTGATATTTAATCAATTGTTTTCGGTTTGAATAGTGGAACACGTGGTCTATCAAACCACAACGGGGAGCCATCTCGCTTGTTCCACCATAGGATCGTATTTTTCTTCCTAATCATGCAGAATTACACCACAATAAAAACATTGTTCTTTATCACCTTGGTTTAAATAAAACAGTCCAATTTTTGCAAGGTCTGCTGGTCGTTGTTTCAGTTGTACGGGCCAGCCGGTGTAAGATTCTAGCATGACTGATTCGTTCGAATACTCAATGTATTTTGGGCAAGTAATTCCCGGTTTTTCTGCAGGAGTTCTCGGTAATTTTATAAACCCGTGTTTTTGTAAACATTTTTGAATGAAGGGACAATCGGGAAAATGTTTATGGTGTTCCATGTGTACCACACATGGATGGGGTAATTGCAATTGATTGCAATCAATTACAATTTCTGAAGAAATTGAAAGTAATTGCAATTTACTTTTATTTCAAATACAAGCATTTGAAAATATTCAAATACAATTTGAAAAATTAATGTAAATTGCAATTACTTTCAAATACTTTTCAAATACAACAATTTGACAACGTTGAATCACCTGAAACCATTTTTCCAATGAGGGAAACACATACTAGGGGCCACAAATATAAAATTTACAAACAACACAGTAGAACCAACTTAAGGATATACAGTTTTACTCAGAGAGTAGTGGATATTTGGAATGGACTACAACAGCAGGTAGTCGAATCAAAAAGTGTAAACATTTTCAAGAATGCTTTGAACACACATTTCAAGAACTACCCAGTAGATTTTGTCCCTGACTTTTATGGACCGGAAGCGGCGACAAATGTTTATACTATTGAGACGGATCAGAGAGGCTTGCTTATACATTAGATCTCAACGACAAGGTAAGAAGGCAACATGGTAAATACATTGCCTAAGATGGTGTCTTGTAGCAATTAGTATATTTTGAACAATTTTCTGACAATTAACAAATTTAAGTGATTTAAGATAAACATCATTGGACATGTTATATACTTGCATTGTTTATTTAATAATTAATGATTATAGACAATCAGTGGATTTGCATTTTTGCCTAAAAGTATTAATCCCATACACAAGGCATTAATGGCATCAAAGACAATGTGTCTAATATATACATGTATTTCTGATTTAATTTTAACTAGTCTTAACATTGTAAATTTTGCCTTTCCAAAACTATGACTTCGCTATGGGTATTGGATGATTTCAAATACCAAAATAAACTTTAAATGCAAATTTCAGCATTGTGTGCAGCTCAGCTCATTTAGAGAGAACTTTCAGAGAGATATATTGACCAGAACATTACAGAATGGGTGATAACAGTTTTGAAGTATTAATCAAGTTTATGACGGAAAAACAAATACTGCATAGGTCCATCTGCTTTGTCTTATATCTTCCTATCAATGAATATTTACCAAAGGGCATATTCATCAGTTTCTTGTCATATTGTCATTTTCTTATTTTTTTTATATTTGTTGTTAAACAAATAACCAGAAATCTAAAAAAAAAATGAAAAAAATATCAAATCTCCAGTTGGTAACCACAATAAAGTCTGACAGATTGAAAGGTGCAAATTACCTTTCCTAAAAACAATGGCAATTAATTTGTGACGTTACAGCATATTCCTGGAAAAAATTGCCTCCTTCAGTGTTTGCTACTATAATTTCTGAAACTATTGGATATTCCCTTTTCTATGCTAAATTTGTTCCTGCAATTGTTTTATAATTAGAACTATAGTAGACTTCAGGGATATTATTCTATTACACACAATGGATTTCCTGTTGATTTTTTTCTTAAAATGTAATTGCAATGTATTCAATTATTTTTTATAAGTATTTGAAAATATTCAAATACTTTTCAAAAATCACTGTATTTGCAATGCAATGTAATTGAGGAAAAATGCAATGTTATTGAAAATATTTAATTACTTTTTAAAGTAATTGAACCCAACCCTAATACCACATCGCCTGATCTTCAACCGTCCAAAAAACCACCTAACTTCTTGCATTAACATTTGTCATCTATACTGTTATACAAGAAATAATCACGGACGAGATCTAAGGATTGCACCACATTTGACGACCACCTTTTAAACGTATTTAAGCGTAAATCAAAATTTTCTTTCATAGGTTTCAATCATGGGAATTCAGTCAATCTGTATGCAATGAAGACGGTCACGTACTCTGCTCAAATGACTGATGCGAGACTTTCTTTGCTTTCTAAGTCCAGTTCTAAGGACAACTGGTCAGCAGAATGGCAGTCTTGTGACTTACAGAGCCGTCTTTATATAGTTAAATTTATTTGTGTCAATAGCTGTGATTGTTCAGTTCATTTTATAAGATATTGTCTGATTGGTCGATTATCTTGTTCTTTTATTGGATGGGTTTATCACAAATACAGCTTCTGATTGGTTGAATTTCTTGCATTTTGATTGACCCGTTTTACTTGTGCAGTATACCATGACTAACGCTTTCAGTTCTATCTTCCAGTGTCATGAACGTAAAGCACCTCAAAGATAGTGTGGCGGTGTGAGAGTGCTGTGACGCTGGGAGCTGGTCTTCAGTAATACTTTTCTTATACCATAACACTAGCACTTACCTAGGTCATTGCGTTTTTGCAATCATTTACTTTATTTTTTCTGTTGATCAATTACTCTCTAATTTCCGTTTCCTATTGTACTTTTCCCTCTAGTGTTCTCATTTAGAATTATTATTAAAGATTTAATACCAGCACAAAGGTTTTTATAAGGTTATATGCAAGACTATAGTACAGAAAAGTGTTGGAAAATGTTAAATGAATGAATGGACAAAATAAACAATTTAGAATGACAAAAAAAAAATAAATAAACCACCAATATTAAATGGAATAATGGGAAGTAATGGATCAACACAAAACAAAGGTCGAGACAATGAGAGGCATTGATCACAGACAAAGGGCGTTTGATCGCTAAACATTTTGTAATGGCTAAAATGCTCTTTCTTTCTGTAAAGGACTTGTGAAATATCCGCAAGAATGCATCTGTAAAAGGTAATATGAATTACTTTTTAATTATATATTTTATTGATAACTATTTAATTCAGATATAATGATTAATAATTTGGTCTCATATAATAATTCAATCGGTCAATTAAAACTATATTAAAAACTTTATATTCGGCTACAGATAGATTTTTATTTAAATTAATTTTGAATATAAGTCTACTTACCGTTGTTTTGTTTATTTTCGCTGGGAACGTTTGTTCAATTCGGCTGCTATTTGTAGAATGAGAAAGTTGCTCTGCTCGTTGCTTGTGATTTTATATGGTAAGAAGCGTTATAACGACGGTTCTAATTGGTTGGTTATTTTTGTTACGGGCTTTGTGATTCGTTCAGTATCCTGTATTCTCATTGGCTGGTTTTATCACGAAGATGGCATCCGATCGGTTGATTTTCTTGCAATTATTTTGGTCGGTTCATTTCTCTATTGTTATATAATGACGTCATGTTACATTTAATAGATCAAATATTCCAGAAGGTGATGCAATCGGTCGATGATTTACTTATTTTCAAGGTGAATGGGTCGATGCCCCTATTAAATTATTTTGACGCGAATCGTAATAATAATGTTTCATCTGTAAATATTTTATGAATTGAATTATTAATGAGTTTTTATTATGTGTTAGATGTTCTATTGTTTTCTTACGATTTTCGTAACTTTCCTTCAATTTTCACCCCATTTTACAAATTTGTCGCGCATTTTTATTTCAACTTAATCAATTTTCTTACATGGTTCGTTTAATTTCATCTAAGTTTAACATTTTTGTAACTATTTTGTATTTTACTTTGCAATTTTCTAATTTTTCATCACACACGTCTTGTTAATTTCCGTGTTCGTTAAACAATTTTATAACTGTTATGTATTTTGTTTATTGAGGTTTTAAACCTTTTTTACACATTTTATAAAATGTTTCCATTTAATATCCATCTTGTTTAACTGTTATCACATCTGTTTTGTTATTTTTGGGTTTTCGTGAATATTTTTTTTTTAATGTTTGTTTCAGCTAAGGCTTTTGTTATATTTCTTTAAAAGTTTTAGTTAAACATGGTGTGAATTTTGTTTTACGTCTTTTAATTATATATATTTGGCTTTAATTTTGTAACAATTTTCGTTTTAATTGTGTTTTTATGCCCCAAAATCGAAGATGGGGTGGCATATTGTTTTTGTCCTGTCTGTCTGTCTGTCTGTCTGTGCGTCCGAAACTTTAACCTTAGCTAATAACGTATCATAAGTGGCATCACTTTGAAACATTCACAACTTGGTTCTGTTTAGTGTTGGTTATTGAATGACCCCAAGCTGTAAATGACCAAAGATAAGACCCTGAAATAACATGCATTCATTTTATTTATTTCGCTTTTCCTTTTGCATATCATTCGGGACCTCCACAAAAAGTTCACAGAAATCATTAAAACTTACAATGAAGAAAACACACTAAACTGCATGTTGAGTGGTCTTAGAATCATTGCACAAACCAAGACAGTCAGACACAAAATAAAAGTCGAAACTATATCACGTAAGCAATGCGACGCCCCAAAGCAAGTCAATGGACCAAACAATATCAATCATGGCCGCCAGTATTCAAAAATGTAGATCTTAAAGGGAATTGAACTAAAAACCACCAAAACATATATCCTATTAATCATAAGGCGCTAAAGTTGTACACATAGATAAGCGACAAGCGAAAAGAAGTTATAGGGCGGGGGTTTGGAAAAAACAGGATACATTTAGACACATGTTCCATAATATTACAATAGAGCATTCCTCGACTATCCAATATTTTCTCGAGATCAGCTTTGAAAATGAGGCGCCACGTGTTCATTTGTCACGTGATCTCACTTAGGTTAATAACGTATCAAAAGTGACATCACTTCGAAACCTTCACAACTTGGTTCTGTTTAGTGTTGGGTATTGAATGACGCCAAGCTGCACTCACAAAGATTATTGATTCCTGTTACATTACCATCCAATAATAACCCTCTTTAATAATAGTGTCTTCCCAATACTCATCTCTGGCCATGTATTTTAGAAACACTAGGTTAACAAATAGATAACCATATTCATGTAACAACTCGCATTAATTGCAAATATGTATGTCTCTACTTGATTTGCACTGATGAGACACAAAATTGGCTTTCAAATTTAATATTTTCTTCCACATTAATCATATCCACTATACAGGAGTGGGTCATTAATTGTATGTACTCCATACCCTTTAATTCTTGCAGTATGTAGAATCGCGCAAAGCCATATTTAGAATGCGTTCTGTTAAGATGAGCTGTAAGGCGGGGCATTTCCCCTCCCACAGTCAGCCATGTAAGTAAAGTCCTAACACGGCAATTTACGGTTGAAGGGTCAAAATTCACAGTTTTCTCAACTTGGTACCTGTAAATTTGTGCCATACCTGTCCACCTGCAAATGTTCCTTTTTTTTTCTTATATCTAAATATGTTAACAAAATAAACCTGATCATCAACATGAGCTGACCATGGAAAAAGGAAACCCCCATATTCTAACAGCCCGATTGGATGGTATCCACTGGAGAATTAGTATCTCTGGGCCAAGAAAAATATGGCGGTTTATCTTCACTAGTACAGTGCAAAGAAGTTGAATAAAAACTTATCAGTATAACACCTGTAAAACCAATGGTGAACTTCAGGCTTGCAAAATCTGTCCACAACTTAATTAATTTGACTATTTCTTTATCACAATGCGAGCTTACACTATCAGTGCAATTTTATTAGCGTCCTGGTTTGTAATACTGTAACAGTACAATTAAATAAGTAAACCATATTTCTCTAGAAGTAAGCGTCAAACACAACTTTCTCATGGATATCAAATTACTATATGTGTAAGGAAGTCACGCTATAGATGAATGAAACTGTTTTCAATCCCACACTTGTTTTATCACCTTTGTAAACAAACCGTGATTTACTTTGAGCATCGTAAACTAAATAATACCAACCCTCAGGAAGAGTGCCGGAATCTGCATATAATTTTAAAGACAAAATAATTTAAAAGCCGTTCTTTATATTGTTCATTACGTGCCAACGAAACAGAAATGTTCCTTCACTGTTTTGCTTATTGTCCAAAATACTACAATTTATGTATACATTTTTCTCATAAGAACTAATACCTCCAGTAATCAAGAGAAACCAAAAAAAATCTTTTCCCGAAACCTCTCTCCAAAATGAAATTAGGTAACGTGGAAAAAGATATGCTAAAAAATACAGAAATTACAGCCCGGCATACAAAAACCAACACTGTCCTTAAATTTTTATACCGAACCACCATTGTTTTATTTATTCATTTTTTTAACCACCACAGTTCAATTTCAAAAGCCATCACGGCTATAAGAAACACCTTTATTCAATAAATTTACAAAAGCCACAATGGCTAAGAACCACCTTGGTACAATAAAATTAAAAAGGACACCTTGGTTCAAAAATTAAAAAGCCACCATGGCTAAGAACCACCACGGTTCAAAAATTAAAAATTAAAAAGCCACCACGGCTTAAGAAGCACCACGGTTCAAAAATTAAAAAGCCACCACGGCTAAAGAACCACCACGGTTCAGAAATAAATATAATGATACCTTTAATTAGAGCCAAATCCAAGATAAACTTTGAACTTTGTTATTATCCCCCTTTGGGTCTTTGTCTCTTTGACACATTCCCCGTTTCCCCTCTTTTTCCTGTATGAGAATGAGGCGCCACGTGTTCAGTTATCATGTGATCTCACATAGGATATAACTTTTGAACTATGCAAGGTAGACATTTCATAGTTGGCAAGTCTATAGGTCTAGTCAAGAGGAACATAAATGTGCAAAAAGAAACAAAATAGGTCGGGTCAAAGGTCAAGGTTACAGAGGTCAAAAAGGGGGTAAAATTGGGTATTTTCATATATTTACTGTAGAATCTGGGGGCATATGTAGTGTTTCACAAACACATTTTGTTTTGTTTTTTGCTTTAATTTTGTGCGTTTTTCTAGGTAATTCCAGGTTTCCGTGGTGGCGAGACCTATTTTTCTACTGTGCGGTGGTGAAATTGACGCTTTTAGCGTTTTTACGGTGGCGAAATTAATGCTCATAGCGTTTAATTTATGATAATTTCTGGATTTTTTCTTGATATTTTACGTTTTGTGCGATGGATAATCGGCTTTTGCTGCTGTTGCTGCTTGGGGTGTGTATGGTATTGCTGCTGCTGCTGCTGCCTGGTGGTGTTGAATATTGCTACTGTAGCTGCTGCTGGGCGGTGTGAAAATATTGCTGCTGCTACTGCTGCTGGGCGGTGTGAAAATATTGCTGCTGCTACTGCTGCTACTTTCAAGTTTGGGATATTGCTGCTGTTTTCGGGTTTTGGAATTGTTACTGTTCCTAAAGTAGTGGGTGTTATATTGGGAACGTTGTCATCAAACATGACTGAAGAGATCATAGGAATAACAAAGTCATTTTCAATTTCATAATTTCATAATTTATTTTCTCTGTCATGAGACAGGCACGGGTAGGAGATCCACGTGCAGTCTTTACATTGTATTTGGAGTTTAAGTCTCATGAATGATACCAGCTTGGACATGCAAGATCTAGGCTAAAGGCGAGACACACGTGACGAGTCCAGAACTCAATAAAGAACGAGTACATCAGCACCTCGTAGCACCTCGTCAAGTGAGAACCCATAAATATAATGTTAATACATTAGCACCTCATAGCACCTCGTCAGGCACCTCGTCAAATGCTAATTGAAAACCACATATATACTACTAATAGGTCATAATGTGCATATATTAATGTTTATTAAAAAGGCTTGCCTCAAGTAAAAATATTCTTTTGGAGATTTGATTATACTGTATTTTATTGAAAAGATCGCGGGATTTTAACACTTTAATTAGAAATACCTGTTAATTTCATTTTTTGTATGTACATGACAGTTCCGTTACCAATTATATTGATCTGTATACAGTACAGTCATCTAAACTTTATGAAGTATATACAAATGTAACTAGGCGCTTTTTTTCTGTTGGGATTTTAAATTATTACATGTTAGATTTTCTCTAAAAATGTATAAAGTGAAAAACTTTTGAAGATTTGTTATTATTACTTCAGAATAAATAACTAAATACTGAAGTTACTGTGAATTTAGTTTCTGCATATGCGCATTTCGACAACTTATGTCTCTTCAGTGCAGAGAAAATCAAAACAGTCGGAATACCACAAACTGAAAGATGTTTAAAAACTGGTAGACAACAATAACCAATATGATCTAAATGTAAAGCCAAAATCAGCTAAGGACAGAGCTTTGCAAGAGGGAGATACTCCTTAGGTTTCAACAAGTTTTACAAAAATTTAGATATTGTAAGGTTCCAAATAGAATCGGCTTTCGGGTCAGCACCGAAGTACTGACTACTGGGCTGGTGAATACCCTCTGGGACTAACAGTCCACCAGTGGAGGCATCGACCCAGTGGTAACAAATATATTAATACCGAAGTTACAGTGAATTTTGTTTCTGCATATGCGCATTTCGACAACTTATGTCTCTTCAGTGCAGATAAAATGAAAACGTTTGGAAGACCATAAACTCAAAGATGTTTAAAAACTGATAGAGAACAATAACCAATATGATTTAAGTGTAAATAATATTTATAATAATGTACGCCAAAAATCATGCTTTGTGTACCTTTTATACAGAATTGTTATCCCTTCAGCGCATATATTATCTAGTGTTGATGCTGCAGCGAGATAAGCATGTTCTCCATTATGCTTGACATCCTACATAACCAAATGTTTTTTTAATCTATTTCCAAGTTTTCCAGTTGCAGTCAAAAATTATTACCCATGTTATCCAAAACTTGTTGCCCAAGTTATCATAAGAATCTCTCTCTTGATTTTAGTATTGATTTTGACTTTTTCTGTCCTAAAATAGCTAAAATACCGCTCACTATTTTAAACCTTAATATTATCAACTAATCATTTTATTGTGCAGTTCTCAGATATGTTATTAGTTTAAGGAAGATCTACTTATATACCCCGGTATTTAGTGCCAGGGTTTATTACCTGAGAGACAAACACCGACTATGACAAAACCAGAATTTTCATAGGCAGTATGACGGGTGCCACGCGTGACGCAGGTCATGCCTACCCTTCCTGAGCATCAAGTGATGCCTCCAGTTTATGTAATTGTTCATACTGCGAGCGAGTTCTTTATTGCTGTGGTGTTCATTTTCATCTTTGTTTATTTGTTTTGTCTCAGTCATATTGTCTCAATTCGTGTTTAATCTGAATTGCAGTTTCGATTTTTTTATTTTAGAATTTTCCCTTTTCCGTTTTTGCTCCTGTACTCGTTTGCTGATGTATTAAGGTACGGCCATTGTTTTAAGGGGGGTCTTCTTTGGACAATTTAGACTCGAGAAATTATTTATTTTCATGAAAATCTCGATTTTTTAACTTCACAAAATTTCACATCTGGGACCAAGATTAGATTATTTATTTACAAAATCACCCAAGCCTCCCCCCAGAAAATCAATGGTCATCCCTTCAACAATACAAAAAAGAATCATCAAAGGGTATTCATCTTCACCTCCTTTATGATTACTTTCCATGGTCGGAAAATTTAAATACGTTTTGAAATGTTTTAGAATATATTGATTTCACACCTTAACGAAAACATAATTTTACGCGTATTATGTATGACATCATTGTATGTAATAAAAATGTCTGAATTAACATATTTGTTGAAGAGATTTAGTAAATTGTAATTTGATCGACCCTTTCAGGCAAAGATATGTTTCTAGGAAAGACATTGATCCTTGCTGCATTAGCGGACTATCTTGTCGACAAACTACCAGATGCGGAAAGGGACCCACCGGGTGTGTTTGACAGACCTATTGCAGACGTGTATGATTATATTGTTGGTATGTGAATATCTGTTTATATTGGGGATGGTATAGTTAACATATATTGAGATATCTTTTTATCTTTGCTTAAATGCATTTTTACAATGACTGATAACTGTTCAAGCTGGCAACTTGCAAAGCTCTGTCCCTATCGCTTTCTGGCGATTACATTTCTTCTATAAATAGTAAGTTGAACCAGTGGATTTATAGGATGTAACAACAACAGGCTTATATCTTTTTTCATATAATTCTAGTTGACTGGCTTGTGACACTTGTCCTACCAAAGGAACAAGATGTGTTTGTGAAACACTACATATGCCGCCAGATTCAGATTTTTACACCTTTTTGACCCTTATGACCTTGACCTTTGACCTTTGACCTAATTGTTTTTGCATATTTATGTTCCTCTTAACTAGACCTATACACTTGCCAAGTATCAAAAGTCTACCTTATATAGTTCGAAAGTTATAGCCAAGGTTAAAGTTTCGAACGCACAGACAAACAGACAGACAGACAGACAGACAGACAGGACAAAAGCAATTTGCCCCTCGATCCTCGATCTGGGGGCATAAAAACCGTTTCAACAGAAATAAAAGAGAACTATAAAATATTTATTTGTTCTTTGTGAACAGTCTACATTTAATACTACAATATCTTATTAATATATGTATTATTTTGAATAATAACTGTTGAAATAGGATGATGAAATCCCGGACAGAAGAAAAATTCAATTACAGATTGCTCACAAACCAAAGATAAGAAATATTTTCAACAATTTGTTTCGCTATACATGTACTGACAGAATACCAAATAATGCTAATGAACTAGTTTTACAGTACAAAATCCATTTTATCTGGCAAGTTGTCCTCAGAAAGCAACGCAGACTACATGTACATATTGATTCAATATAAACCACAGCAAAAAGGACTTGCGTAGTCAGCCAACATTCCACATTAATAATTCCCTTTTGAGTTCTCACTGTCACAAAACTGTTGACAAGATCGAATGATAATTGTAAAGAAGATGGAACAATTACAAAAGTATTGAAAGTTAAGTGAGCATCTTTCCCCCATAAATGATGAAAATTCTAAAGATGTTGTTTTTTTCTGCTATGTTCAATGATAAATGGTAAAAATGTATGACTACAATGGAGCAATCTTGTATATTCACACACAAAAATAAAAATCTTATGATCTGAAATTCCTCTTTCCAATTTGTTTTAAGGGAATCGAGAACATTGAATAAAGTAGTAGTACTTTGGTTATCGTTGCTTGATTCCAAACTTGCACTTTGTAGCTTGACATCAATAATAAAAAACCCAAAATATGGCATTAGTCTGAGCTAATGTAATATTGAAAGCAGAACCAAAAAGTTAAAAACAGTTTTTGTTGTAATTAAGAGGAAAGCAGACATATGGGATGTTGTCTCCTTGACATTTACCCCATTTCATTCTTTTTCATATTATAGAGAAGATGGTTACAACAACTATATCAGGAGCTGGCCGTGGTGTATACAAAACTGAAAATCTTACCTAAATAAGAAGTAAGAAAATTATTCTTGAAAACCTTTATCTTTCGCCAATCCATGCTTGATTGAAACTCTTGAAAACCTTTATCTAATCTATCGCCAATCTATAATTGTTGATTGACATTCTTGAAAACCTTTATCTATCACAAATCCACTGCTGATTGACACTCTTGAAAACCTTTATCTATCACCAATCCATTGTTGATTGACACTCTTGAAAACCTTTATCGCCAAATTCATTGGTAATTGACATTCTTGAAAACCTTTATCTATCGCCAATCCATTGTTGATTAAAATTCTTGAAAACGTTTATCTATCGCCAAATTCAATGTTGACTGACATAAATGAAAACCTTTTTCTATTGCCAATCCATTGTTGTTTGACACTCTTGAAAACCTTTATCTATCGCCAATCCATTGTTGATTGATATTCTTGAAAACCTTTATCTATTGCCAATCCATTGTTGATTGTCACTCTTGAAAACTTTTATCTATTGCCAATCCATTGTTGATTGACACTCTTGAAAACCTTTATCTATCGCCAATCCATTGTTGATTGATATTCTTGTAAACCTTTACCTGTCGCCAATCCACTGTTGATTGACATTCTGGAAAACCTTTATCGCCAATCCATTGTTAATTGACACTCTCGAAAACCATTAATTATCGCTAAATATATTGTTGGCCGACATTCTTGAAAACCTTTATCTATCGCCAATCCATTGTTGATTGACACTCTTGAAAACCTTTATCTATCGCAAACCCATTGTTGATTGATATTCTTGAAAACCTTATCTATCGCCAATCCACTGTTGATTGACACTCTTGTAAACCTTTATCTATCGCCAGATTCATTGGTGATTGAAATTCTTTAAAAACCTTTATCTATCGCCAATTTATCGTTGATTGACATTCTTGAAAACCTTTATCTATCGCCAATCAATTGTTGATTGACATTCTTTGAAACCTTTATATATCGCCAAATTCATTTTTGATTGACACTCATAGTTTTTTTTAGATGATAGCTAATTTGTCAGAAAAACAAACTAAGAAGAACTAAAGCAGTGTGGAATTCGTCTGATGATACAGAAATGTCATTATTCTAAAACAAATTCTAATGAGAAATTCTTACTAGCTCAGAAAAGACTGTTTAATCCAGACTCCTAAAAATTTTGATATAAAAAGTTACTTGTTACTTACTTACTGCGTGTTGACTATAGAATTTGCTAATGCGAAGCCTGGCTAATCGGTTGCAAACGGTATTCCAGAGAAATAACAATGCAAAGCCTGGCTGATAGGTTGAAATTTAAGAATATAATTAGCCAGACATATTTCTTTTTAAAAGCCAGATATATCTGAGAATAGGGTATGTAAGTCTCGTCATGTGACTAACGAGAATCCACAATAAACAGGCAATTTCTTTTCGTTTAAATGTAACTTCCGGGTGCAGTTTTTGATCCTGGAAGTTCCAAAATTGTACGAGACTTACAAGGCCTATTAACTTATCCGATTACTATATGATGAAAAAAATGCCAGAAATTATTCATGGACTGCTAGTGGCATTACTCTCTGATCACATTATATGAAATTGCCATTCGCAATGTAAAACCTTGCACTTATATGTCTTTGTTTCAGTTTTCATTTGACGGAAAAAGACATGGGTTACATGGACACGGGTTGTGTATTCTGGTATATGCATGAAATCATTATGCTAAACTCCTCACGGGAAGAGATCTTGGTGGAAGCTGTATTCTTAGGGTACAAAATTTTATTTGTCACTTGGTAATGGGTCTGGAGCTGGCATGCCAGTTAACTGCTAGTAGTCTTTTGTGATTTCATGTTGATGTCCGTAAATTTAGTTCTCTCAGTTTCATCTTTCACAATTGACTCAGTCTTGCTGCTAACTGAATTTTACTGTTGTTACTATTGTTTTTTTGATTTATCACATTGGCTAGTGGAATATTTGGGCCCAATAAAACTAGTTTGACCCTGACGCAGCAGGTTTGCACCTGTCCTAAGTCAGGAAATTTATTAAGCCTTTGTGTGTCTTGTCTGTTTTCTACTTAGTTTACTTTATGTCTAGTCCAAAGGAGTCTAGGATGGTGTTTATTTCGCTGAACTTGATCTTTATTTAGGGGCCGACTCTGACCTGCCGTTGGGTGTAGGGTTTCCTCACCGTTCATTGAAGATTTTATGGGGGGCTTTGAGTTTTTATAACTCCCCTTTGGGTCGTTGTCATTTTGACACATTCGTCGTTTCCCTTCTTTTTTTTCTATGCTACTGTAATGTTTCAATGACAGTTCACAATGGGCCTCTTTCTTACTTTTTACTTTGAAATATGGGGATGCGTCATTTGGATTCTCTGGCGTCATATTTTACCGCTGTCAGTTTTAGTGTTTCTTTTTAAAATGGCCAATATACTGATGGCATAAAGTGAATCAGACATTTTCTTAGCTAATATGCAAACAACTCAATGTTGGCTTGAAAAGTGAAGAAATGTCCCAAAATTAAACTCCGAAGAGATTGTTGGGGAAAGATTAAGAAAAGCTATTTTTTAAATTTTTATCTTATTGAAAGCAAGATAGACATTGAAGAATATTTATCTTACAGCTATAAAAGTCACGTGTGAAATGTAAGTATTTTTCGTGAAAATCATGCGCGTTTACTGTCAAGCGAACATCATGTAACGTTGTCCGTTCATTCAGCGGTTCCTGGAGCCTGTATTCATTCGTTTTATTAACAATCCGTATCCATACTGTCATTTTCCTGTTTACTTAAACTTAATAAAGCAAACACTGATTTAAATACTGCCCAATTCTAGATCTGAATATCATCGTTGACTCTTGCATAATTAAAACTAACAGGATGGGTTCCATTAAGGTGCTAAATCGGCCCACTGATTTCACAAAAAATAAATTTAGTAGAAACAGAATTTCTTTGATACATTTCAACACTACAACATTTGCAGATTTTGACCATATGTGAATTTTTGAAAACATTCCTTCATTCTATTGAAATAAACTCATTTATAATACCCCTCTTCATGGCAATTAACATTGAGCCTATGGAAAAATAATCGACATGGGGTAAACTCGAACTGACTTTTAACCCTGCCTTGCATTCGGAGCCAAGCTTATAATTATATATGAGATTACTTATTCAATCAGAATTATCCATGCAAAATGCAAGGCATATAAAAAATTGAAAAAAATGAATTTTTTAAGTGAGAATTCAGTGTATTTATGATATTCTTTTATGTGATCTGCCTCTTTTATCAAGGTTTTATTGATTCATATATGCAAATTATATCTTTAAACACATCAAAATTCTCAGTAAATGTGGTTTTGCTTGTATTTTGGACCTTGTTAGAGCTTTTTTCTAACCTGGCGATTTGCCAAATAAGCTGAACATGGTCTGGTTTAGTAAGTAAATGCTATATATTTTGTTAAATTTTTCTTTTTGAATTTTCCCGATATAAAATGTGTTTTATGTATTTGAAACAATATAAATTAGCCATGGATTATAATTAATTGCTTTTAAGATTGATCTTTGGACATGTAAAAAAAAAGTTCCAAAGAAATTTGATCACCTTTTTTCAATTTCTTTGTATTTCTAACCTCCATGTTATATCTTCGATTTTGTTACTGTCCTTTATCAGAATTGGTCTAATAAGAAAAGGGTTCCCTTCTCGAAATGCTACAGGAGCAAGTTTACTGCTTAATTGTTCTTGTTAAGCTTCATAGTAGGTAGGGAAGGCTCTCAAAATGAAAATATAATGATCTTCCATTCCCGAGAATATGTTTGAATTGATTGCAGCAAAATGCAAACTTGCTCTGCGATAAGTATGTATATCTGTTAGAGAAAGGATTCCATAATTGTTCAAAGTTGATTCTTTCTTGGATTAACACTGAAATAAGTGGCTTCTTTTTTGAAAACAGAAAAAACTAAGAGTTCTAATCAGTTAAATGCCTTTCTGAAGATCGTGCAGCTGTTATGTGTGCAGGAAGCATAGTACACTGACTACTCATTATCATGCCATGCTCAAAACTGAGAAATGAAATGTGTTGAAGGCTGTGTCTGCATAATTTGTATAATTTATAATAAAACTTTTTAATATTTAGTACACATATTCTTAATTATACCACATAAAACGCATAGTATTCACTTTGCAATTAACAATGTCTCAGTTTGCATTCTTGGCCAAACATTCGAAAATTAAAAATTAGTGATAAAACATATAAAGAGTCTATGTCGACAAAATCATTATATTAAGGAGGCTAGCTCCTCATGTTTTGCGATTTCTGTCAGATTTTCGGAATCCTCAGGTTTTATCCATTTAAAAACATTATAATTTTTTGCCCATTGACCCCCTTATTTTTTTTCCATAATTTCATTTTATACATCTTTGTGAGCATTCTGTAAAAATTTCATTGAATTCTATTTATTCTGTCTTATTCATTCATGGTCAAACCTTGTTAATATTAATCCTATGAAAAATCAGAGGAGTTCAGTTTCCCGCCAAATTTTCAATCGTTTAAATCTCAAAAACGAGATCATCAACCTATCATTTTTTTCAGTTAAATTACTTCTTTTTTAATTTTCTAATAAATAAGCATGTCTATTTG
Organism: Modiolus philippinarum; assembly: GCA_002080025.1. Lineage (NCBI taxonomy): Eukaryota > Metazoa > Mollusca > Bivalvia > Mytilida > Modiolidae > Modiolus > Modiolus philippinarum. Next base: position 17,784 of record MJUU01056156.1, read on the forward strand.
AAATCCTATTTATTTTCAAATGGAGTAGCGAACCCCCTTAAGGCCCACTGACGTGATATTTTGTTTCAAATTAATATTAATATAAGTGAAAATATGTATTATTATATGAAAATATGTCGGACAAGCACAAAATCATACTCATATCAAGGAAGTAAATAGAATGGAAAAGTACTCCATTTACCTCGGAAAATGAAGTTTAAGTGTACATTTTATTATTTGTTTTAGCTGTATTATTTCCCTTTAAAAAGAAATTGATTATAAAACAAATGAAATCATGGATAGAATAGCACCATATGCACATCATTATAATATTAGAATGATGTTCATTGTTGTTTTGGCACCTAGCCAATCCTTATTCTTTTCATACTCTATTTAGTCTTTTAGCAAGAGTCCTAATAAAATCACGTGATTACGTGACTTGCACAAGCGCGATTTGATATTTTATTGAAAAATTTTAATCTACACATATTGTAGGTTATATTGGAACACATTTAATCACAATTCCAGGTTGGCCGAAAAACGGCCTTACTGCAACCCACCCTTTATGATAAAAGCTCCATCATATGGGGTGTATATATCTCGATGAGTACGATTCTCAAGTGTCCGTTCTACTCTTGAAGACTTTAATGAACGCAACCTTACTAACACATCCAAACTTTTACAACAGGGTTGTTGAGAAAGGGGTTTAATCCTACCGCTTGCTCTTGCTATTGCCGGTACCAAGTCCGGCTATGACGAGTTCCTATCGTTGCATTGTCTACATTTGTCATTTTATTGTTTTTCTTGTGCAGTTCCCAAGTAGATTGTGGCATGTGGTTGTGATTTTCGGCAATTGTAAGTGTTTCCTGTTATCTTTGCTATATTATTTACTGTCCAGCGCAAAATGTACCATATTTTAATTGAATTACAGAAAAAAAATACCGAATTCAAGTTGGTAATTAAGTTTCTGTAAATGGACATTTCGACAATGTATGTCTTTTCAGTGCACATCAAATCAAAAGATTTGTTAATGTTAATTTTGATAGGAAACAAATAACCAAAGATCTAAATTAAAAATGAATAATGCTAGTTATTTTAGTCAATTTATCAGAAAAAATTTACTGATTGATGAACAATTGAACAGATATTTAAGATATTTATTTAATATGATCTTAACTAACGTATTGATGTACAAATGAAACGATATAGCATATATGTGAGTAGTATATAGCATACGTTGGGATCCATAGGCCCTATGTTAAAGGTCTTCAATTTTCCCCTTCAAATTCCGGTTCCGGAGATCGTTTCCGTTCCGGAACCGATAAGTGTAATGATCTGCCATATTACATATGTCGCTGACCTTTGGTCTTTCAACACCTATGTCTTGCCTTAAGCTTTGGTCTCATTTGTCTATTGCCATTGGTCATGTGCTGTTAAAAAGTCAGATATCGGTCTCGCCCTACCCCAATTCAAGGTTCTTTTATTAGTCTCGCCCTACCCAATTCAGGATTCTTTTATTAGTCTCGCCCTTAACCCAATTCAAGGTTCTTTTATTGGTCTTATCTTTGATCTCATGCTAACCCTAACCTTTAACCTTACACTTATCCTCGCACTAACTCACTTTTTTGGTATGTAATGTTGTATATGTTCAGATATACCATGATTTACCCTAAACCACCTAACCTTAACCTTTATTTTGACCCTGGTCATTGTGTTTTATATGTCATGTTCTCTAAGCCATACTTTAACCCTTTAATCTAACCCTAGACATTATGTATTATATATTATTTATGTTATGTTCCTTAAGTCCTTATACACTCGTTTCCTGATTTTGTTGTCTTTTGTTCATGACTACTTTTAATTTCTTATTATTTCTTATTTGTTTTTCTTTTGTTTGTTTGTTTGTTTGTTTTTTTGTTTGTTTTGTTTTGTTTTAATCAATTCTTAGAGTTATTTCCCTTTTAAAGCCTAATTTCTATAGTGTCGTCTGCTATTTTTCATTCAATTCTTAAAGACATTTGTTTTTCCCACCCAATATCTTTCATATCGACTGTTTTTTAATTTTTTTTTTAATCACTTGAATTAATCAAACAATCTAAAGTTCTTTTTTAAAAAAGTAGGTGGCCCTGAAAAGGGCCGTTTGTATATTTTTCTAGGACCTTCTTTAGTCCACCAGTTCAAAGTAAATTTCACCAGTTGTTAAATCTTGGAAATACAGCCAAGTAGTTCCTCTTCATTAGGTCCTGTTGTTATACAGTACATACTTTTTGGTATAAACCCGCCGTTCCATGCAATAATTCTCTCTATGGGCGACATATTTTCCAAAACTTCTGACAGCCAGTCTTGCAATTCCATAACAACTTCTCCATTAAAATTAGTTGTTGACAACCACACATCATCTTCTATGTAAAACACCCTCATGACTAAGTCAGGAAATCCACTATTAGGTGGGAAACTGTAATGGAAAAAGAAAGGATATCTATCTATAATTGTATAATTAACGAGCATAGTTCAAGATGACATACGTTTATATATAGATTTGGACCAATCAGAAATTTTGTACATGCTCAATCCACCTGCGCAAAGTGAGATCCATGTGAGATCCATCTATAACTCAGTTGTACTAGTTCAAAAAAGAATAAATGCAGAAATTAAATTTTCATATTATTGTTTCTATTATTTTTACAATAGTTGTTGTAATATATTGTATTTCGCGTAGATCTACGCTGTTTAAGGTATTTGAAACAACAGTAATTTTTGAAATATTCATTTTATTTTCCGAGAGTCAATATCCATACAAAAATGGTTCATTTTTTTTATTATTTATACAATACCGGGTACTTTTTATGTTTTAATTTTATTCTATTTAAATGCCAGGTTTATTGTTTTAATTACTAATATTTCTTTTGTAAAAAAGATAGTTTATATATTTCGCAAAAATAACCAAAATTCATTGCTAAGAAATACAGTGATATTTCAACAAAGGAAATATAGTCTCGGAAAAGGGGTGTTTTCTCTCACGTCCGCGTTTAAGATATAAACAAACGAAAATATGCTGTCTGTTTATCACAATGGCTATTTATGTGAGATATCACCATATTGTGTCCACACATGTGGAAATTTATGAAGAACTGGCTGACAAGTCAACTTTTTGGGACTTGGAGACCATGGAGAGTTGCTTGCAGGAAGTGGGGAATCATGTAAGAAACTGGAGGATAAACGTTGAGAACAGCAAAGTTATTTTTCTAACGATGCAGTTTGCCAGTTCTGTAGGTGTGGTGCTGAAAGACCATCAATGGAAATCTACGGACCATGTGACGGCCATTGGTGAAGTGATTAGTAGTCACAGAACAATACTGACTATGTCAGAAGAACTAAAACGACCCATTTCAGGGCCACCAACTTATTTGAAAAAGAGTTTCATGTCTACTTGAATCAATTCACACTTGCAATTCCTTGTTTGAAGTAGGAGTTTAATAGTAGCTTTATGCATAGAAAAAAAATCAAGCGTTTCAGAAATATCCTTTTCTATTATGCCACTTTTAATTTCAACACTTGTTTTACATAAGGATGTGATTCATACACAAAAGCATTGGTTTCAGAAAATATTACTGAGCACAACTTGGGAAATCATTGAACTCTAACATCAAGATGTCCTATAAATTGACCCAATTCAAAAGTATATTTACAAAGAAAGAATATGAAAATGATATAGTTTTAATTATATAGTAAAAGATAATAACATTTTTGTTAGTGTTGTGTGAAACAAACAGATATGAAAATAATGAATTCTTACCATAATAGATAGTAAAAATATGAATATCCCGCGTGTCATGTAAGAATCCATGTTATTATTGACGTCACACAATTTTGAAATGAATACATTAACGGGAGAAACATAAAATTTGTTCCGGACTTCCAGGAGTCCTTTAATGTATGATTGTTTTTTTTTATATTAGCTGAGCTTTTTTATTCGATCCGACAGTAATCAGTATGTTTATCCATACTAAATTTAAGGAAATGGTAAAAGTATATTTAGTTTTATAGGTAAACGAGTTTATTTATGAGGATTAATTTTCAGTATTAATGTAACCTAAGTAGTACAGTCCTTGCTTCAGTAGCCGTTACTAAAAGAGTGATCATTAAGCGATCCGTCAGCCGTCAACGATCAGTCATCGATCAGTGATCGATCAGTCAACAATCCGTCAAAATCTGACGGATAGGAGAAGTAATTCACGTATTTGACGGATACAATACGTAAATTACGTGACTGACGGATGATTGATCGGTCCCATCCGTAAATGACTGATTGATAGCCCTACGTCATCTTTCAAGTTAATACATTTTGCGAAATGATAATTTCACAAAAATGAATTTAGAATTGAAATATATAAAAAAAAATTATTATAACACCCTAGGTATATTTAATCCGTACGTTAAGGTTAATATTATATTTACTTGATGTTTCTGCTTGTACGTAGGAAATGCACAGTATATAATACAGTTTGTATTAAAATTTGGAAGCACATCTGATTTGACCAATCGTCGAAAATAGACAAATTTAATTTGATAAAAAAAACAATATTAAAATAATTTATACAATTGGTTACACCTTAATTGTTAGACAATAACAGGAATGCAAATGAGAGCGTAACAAAAATAGAATGACAAAAAAAAAACAAACAAAAACCAAAAAAAAAATGATTTGACGCATTCATACACGAAAGACTGGGAAATCCTTCATTTCAAACACTAAATATGCTAAAATTGATTTAAATTGTGATTCATGAAATAAAAAAAATCTTCGACAGGAATATGATGAATAAAATTTTCAAAAAACTAAATTGGTTAGGTCATTTTTAAAGATAGAGTTTCAACAGCAAACTAAAATCTGATTTTTCAACCCTTCAGTATGCTTAAATTCATTAAAATTGTGCTTCGCAAAATATAAAACTCCTTCGAAAGGATATGATGAATAAATTTTTTGAAAAAATTCAAATTGTTTTGGTCATTTTTAAAGAGTGAGTTTAAACCGCACACCAAAAATCTGATTTTTCAACCTAAAAGAATGCTTAAATTCATTACAATTGTGCTTCACAAAATATAAAACTCCTTCGAAAGGATATGATGAATAAAATTTTCAAAAAATTTTAATTGTTTTGGTCATTTCTACAGACTGAGTTTAAACTGCATACTAAAAATCTAACTTTTCAAGCCTTAAATATGTTAAAAATCATTAAAATTGTGTTTCACAAAAGATTAAACTCCTTCGAAAGGATATGATGAATAAAATTTTTAAAATATTTCAATTGTTTTGGTCATTTTAATAGACAGAATTTAAACCCCACACTAAAAATCTGACTTTTCAACCCTTAAGTATGCTAAAATTCATTAAAACTGTGGTTCGCAAAAGATAAAACTCCTTCGAAAGGATATGATGAATAAAATTTTCAAAATATTTCAATTGTTTTGGTCATTCTTATAGACAGAGTTTAAACTGCATACTAAAAATCTGACTTTTCAACCCTTAAGTATGCTAAAATTCATTAAAATTGTGTTTCGCAAAATATAAAACTCCTTCGAAAGGATATGATGAATAAATTTTTTGAAAATATTCAAATTGTTTTGGTCATTTTTAAAGATTGAGTTTAAACTGCACACCAAAAATCTGATTTTTCAACCTAAAAGAATGCTTTAATTCATTAAAATTGTGCTTTGCAAAATATAAAACTCCTTCGAAAGGATATGATGAATAAAATTTCCAAAAAATTTAAAATGTTTTGGTCATTTTTATAGACAGTTTAAATCACTCACTAAAAATCTAACTTCTCAAGACTTAAATATGTTAAAATTCATAAAAACTGTGTTCACAAAAGATAAAACTCCTTCGAAAGGATATCATGAATAAAATTTTCAAAAAAATTCAATGGTTATGGTCATTTTTATAGACAGAGTTTAAACCAGAGACTAAAAATCTAACTTTTGAAGACTTAAATATGTTAAAATTCATTAAAACTGTGTTTTGCAAAAGATAAAACTCCTTCGAAAGGATATGATGACCAAAATTTTAAAAATATTTCAATTGTTTTGGTCATTTCTATAGACAGAGTTTAAACCGCACACCAAAAATCTGATTTTTCAACCTAAAAGAATGCTTACAGTACAGGGAAAATTCAAGGTTGCCGTTTTTGTGATCCCGAAGTGATCATTTTGTGATCCTGTAGCAGTCAATGATTGCAATCAAGGATTGTTCTTGCTTGCGATCAATTATCGTACGGGTATATGCGATCAATGATCACAAAAATTATGATCAGTGATCACAACTTGTGGTGCGATCCTTGATCACAACAGTGCGATCATTGTGATCCTTGATTGCAAGATTGTGATCCTTGATCGCAAACTCATATGATCCTTGATCGAAAAGTCATATGATCCTTGATCGCAAAGCTGTCATCCTTTATCTCAAACTTGTGATCATTGATCGCCAAGTACATAGTTATAGGTTCGTTCCATTTACAAACATATTTAATGTGTATTAACGGGAAGTTTGAAAAACCGGAAAGTCTTGAAAGCATGCCTTGTCCTTCATATCTTTTGAATGCATTAACATATAGAGAAATTATTCACAAATATTTTAAAAGCTAATAGAAGATCTATAAAATGATACATTACTTTATGAAATTAATTTTAAAGACATCACGATTGCCGGAAGAAAAATGTGAAATTAGGACTTAAAACTTTAATTTTCGAAATCAAATTTTTTTAGTGATTTTCAAAAATGATTTATTTACAAATAAAATGGCTTAAATGATTTTTTTTTTGTTTTACTTAGAGGTAGAAAAAGTGGCCGGGAAAGACTGCTATTGTTGTCTGAAAACTTTGAAATTTATAACTTTGAGTGTGTATTGAATAAAACTATATTAGCCGATCAATTTGTTTTTATTGATATCAAAAGATAATTTATTTATAAAAACGCATAAACTGCAATTGTTTTTTACTTAAGCAAAGGGTCAAAACCGTGACCTGAAATATATCTTTTATGGTGGAATTAGGCAGTTACAAAACACATGTACTAGATTTTCAACTTTCATTGTGTATTGCATGCGCCTTGGATAACCCTTTTGAATTTCTGTGATAGATTTTTAAAGACAGTTGATTGATAAATAAAATGATATGGCATATGTTATTTTCTTGATATCAAAACAAAAGATCAAAACCGTGGCCGGAATTACATATGGTGTGGTCAGTCAACTGTCAATTTTTCAACTTTGAACATATATTGAATAAAATCAAATTATCCGGTAAAAAATATTTCTGATGTTGTAAATTAACTGTTCTTTCAGTGTATTGTTTGAGAATCGGATAAATCAGAGATACGTCTCTGAATAAATTAGTCAAAATTTCTGTTCCATATATGATAATTCATTTGCAACGTATATTTAAATAAATATACTGTACGTCCTTGTTATTTCTAAACAACTCATCTGCAGCCAAGTGCATAATAGGAGCAAAATTTAATCAATCATGTAAATCAAAATATATAAATAAATTTCTCCAATAACGTGTACAAACCCTTGTCCAAGAGGTACGA
>MJUU01056156.1:27912-44713 GCA_002080025.1 Modiolus philippinarum
AAATTTTTTTAGTGATTTTCAAAAATGATTTATTTACAAATAAAATGGCTTAAATGATTTTTTTTGTTTTACTTAGAGGAAGAAAAAGTGGCCGGGAAAGACTGCTATTGTTGTCTGAAAACTTTGAAATTTATAACTTTGAGTGTGTATTGAATAAAACTATATTAGCCGATCAATTTGTTTTTATTGATATCAAAAGATAATTTATTTATAAAAACGCATAAACTGCAATTGTTTTTTACTTAAGCAAAGGGTCAAAACCGTGACCTGAAATATATCTTATATGGTGGAATTAGGCAGTTACAAAACACATGTACTAGATTTTCAACTTTCATTGTGTATTGCATGCGCCTTGGATAACCCTTTTGAATTTCTGTGATAGATTTTTAAAGACAGTTGATTGATAAATAAAATGATATGGCATATGTTATTTTCTTGATATCAAAACAAAAGATCAAAACCGTGGCCGGAATTACATATGGTGTGGTCAGTTAACTGTCAATTTTCAACTTTGAATATATATTGAATAAAAATCAAATTATCCGGTAAAAAATATTTCTGATGTTGTAAATTAGCTGTTCTTTCAGTGTATTGTTTGAGAATCGGATAAATCAGAGATACGTCTCTGAATAAATTAGTCAAAATTTCTGTTCCATATATGATAATTCATTTACAACGTATATTTAAATAAATATACTGTACGTCCTTGTTATTTCTAAACAACTCATCTGCAGCCAAGTGCATAATAGGAGCAAAATTTAATCAATCATGTAAATCAAAATATATAAATAAATTTCTCCAATAACGTGTACAAACCCTTGTCCAAGAGGTACGATTTTTTTTTATAAGAACTTGATCGGTTGTTCGAAATCTTGTTATGTGAATGTATTATACCTATCAAAAATAACACAAACGTAGTTTTATGAATACCAATTCACATCCTAATCAAATAAACGTGTCAAGCTTTGTGACACATTGTTGTTAATTAGTATCATTCATGCAAAATGGTTTGATGTAAAAAAAAAAAAAACAAACAAGCAAAAAAAAACAAAAAAAAACAAAACAAAAACAAAAACAAAAACAAAAACAAAACAAAACAAAACAAAAAGGACACAATTTTCATTCTATTTTTTATCATTTAAAACGAACATTTCTAACACAAGTATCGAAATTTTTGTATTACTTGAATATGACTAATTTCAAAATACTTTTTTGACAGAAAACTACATTGATCATGCTTTATATCGGGTTTGATATCATTATAAGAATACGCAACTGGTTTGTCGGAAAATCGAAAAAAACTTTGTACTTATGGATATTTAATTGTAAATTGAACATTTTAATATCTTCCGATATTACTAATAATGATCAATAATCTTCCAGAGAGCGTTAACACAGTTTCAAAACGCGGACAAGCCTATCGATAATGAGATCCTACATTATTAGGATTAAATTATAACAGAATTGACGCATACAGAATTTAACATTACAGGGAACAATTCAATTTTTGTGTGTCGCGTGTGAAGCATAAAATGCTTACCCTTCCGGAAAACCTTATGACACTCCTGTTTGTAGGGGTTCATAGTATAATTTTCGATTTGCATCGTCTTCATCACGATCATGTTCTAGTACAATGTTTTCAAGAGTAATCCCCAAGAGTAACAGCCTATTTGTAATTTTGTAAAGTTTTGCCTAAATTCTGCCTGAAACTTAAGTATTGATTGCAATGTATTTGTGACTCGATTGCCCAGGTCAATTAACATGTCTGATAAGGTACGTGAAGTAAAAGCACTCACAGATTTAGCCACAGATCTCTATGGAGTTACATTGTGTGCATGATGAAGGAAGATTACCTCTAAAACTTTCTATGATATATCCTTTCAGTGTAAGTGATCACTGAATGGAATATACGTAGTTCATGCCGTAGTATCGCCAGTTTATTGACAGCCTATGGTTTTTATGAGACTACATAATATATGTATATATTCCGTTTTAAGTTCGGTAGTTCTGTCAGAGACAAATAATGCATTTGCATTCGTCTTTGAATCTGTTCAGATGTTTTCAACTAAAGATTTGAACAGGTTCATACGATATTACATTACACACAATCCTGTCCTCTTGAGTAGACCAATCATGGAATAGATCGGAATACGCACCTTAGGTTCTTTCAAGAATATTTTGAAAAAAAGGAGAACGTTTCGTCATCCACTTTTCAGTATAATAGTTTTGTTAATTAATACTTCTAAATGATATAGAGATTGATTGCTGCAAGTGACACCACCTAGATTCTAGCATAAAGAATAATGACGAACCCTTTTTACGNCTGGATTGCAATCAATCATCATAACTTTTTTCTGTGATCCTTTTGTGATCCCTTAGTGATCCTTTTGCAGTCAAATTGCAAGGTTGAATATTCCTGGCACACCAAAAATCTGATTTTTCAACCTAAAAGAATGCTTAAATTCATTAAAATTGTGCTTCGCAAAATATTAAACTCCTTCGAAAGGATATGATGAATAGAATTTTCAAAATATTTGAATTGGTTTGGTCATTTTCATAGACAGAGTTTAAACCGCACTCTAAAAATCTAACTTTTCAAGCCTTAAAAATGTTAAAATTCATTAAAATTGTGTTTGGCAAAAGATAAAACTCCTTCGAAAGGATATTATGAATAAAATTTTCTAAATATTTCAATTGTTTTGGTCATTTTTATAGACAGAGTTTAAACTGCATACTAAAAATCTGACTTTTCAACCCTTAAGTATGCTAAAATTCACTAAAATTGTGTTTCGCAAAATATAAAACTCTTTCGGAAGGATATGATGAATAAATGTTTTGAAAAAATTCAAATTGTTTTGGTCATTTTTAAAGATCGAGTTTAAACTGCACACCAAAAATCTGATTTTTCAACCTAAAAGAATGCTTTAATTCATTAAAATTGTGCTTTGCAAAATATAAAACTCCTTCGAAAGGATATGATGAATAAAATTTCCAAAAAATTTAAAATGTTTTGGACATTTTTATAGACAGTTTAAATCGCTCACTAAAAATCTAACTTTTCAAGACTTAAATATGTTAAAATTCATAAAAATTGTCTTCACAAAAGATAAAACTCCTTCGAAAGGATATGATGAATAAAATTTTAAAAAAAAATCAATTGTTATGGTCATTTTTATAGACAGAGTTTAAACCAGAGACTAAAAATCTAACAATATGTTAAAATTCATTAAAACTGTGTTTTGCAAAAGATAAAACACCTTCGAAAGGATATGATGACCAAAATTTTTTAAAATATTTCAATTGTTTTGGTCATTTCTATAGACAGAGTTTAAACCGCACACCAGAAATCTGATTTTTCAACCTAAAAGAATGCTAAATTCATTAAAATTGTGCTTCGCAAAATATTAAACTCCTTCGAAAGGATATGATGAATAGAATTTTCAAAATATTTGAATTGTTTTGGTCATTTTCATAGACAGAGTTTAAACCGCACTCTAAAAATCTAACTTTTCAAGCCTTAAAAATGTTAAAATTCATTAAAATTGTGTTTCACAAAAGATAAAACCCCTTCGAAAGGATATTATGAATAAAATTTTCCAAAAATTTCAATTGTTTTGGTCATTTTATAGACAGAGTTTAAACTGCACACTATAAATCTAACTTTTCAAGCCTTAAATATGTTAAAATTCATTAAAATTGTGTTTCGCAAAAGATAAAACTCCTTCGAAAGGATATGATGAATAAAATTTTAAAAATATTTCAATTGTTTTGGTCATTTTTATAGACAGAGTTTAAACGCACTCCAAAAATCTAACTTTTCAAGCCTTTAATATGTTAAAATTCATGAAAATTGTGTTTTGCAAAAGATAAAACTCCTTCGAAAGGATATGATGAATACAATTTTTGAATTATTTCAATTGTTTTGGCCATTTTTATACACAGAGTTTAAACTGCACATTAAAAATCTAACTTTTCAAGACTTAAATATGTCAAAATTCATTAAAATTATGTTGTGCAAAATAAAAAACTACTTTGAAACAATATGGTAAATAACATTTGCAAAAAATTATTGTTTTTGGTCATTTTCAAAGATCGAGTCTAACACGCAGACTTGTATTATGCAGTTTAGATATCCAGTTCTCATTCACAAATACATGTAAAAGATTTAAATTGAAACAAAATACAGCATTCTTTTATTCGTCTTTATATTCGAAAAAGATGTATCTAACAACCTGAAAACACACGAGAATAATATTATGTTTATTCGTTTTGCCGTAAAATTCCAAATATTGACGTATCCGTCATACGTGATTTACTGATTGATACAACACGTAATTGACGGATGCGATCAGTAAAATACGTTTACATCCGTAAAATACGTTTACATCCGTAAAATACTTACACATCCGTTATTCATGGATCCGTCATCGATCAGTAAAAAATGAGTCATCAATCACTCAAAAATCTGTCATCAATCAGTCAACAATCCGTCAATAAGTAACGGCTACTGATACAAGGACTGTATTGGCTAAACCTTAATTTATTGCTGAATAGTACATAAACTGAACCCTTATTAATTATATGCCTGAAAATTAAATCTAACCGTAAGTGCTAGACTTGAACCTCAATAACCTTCTTTAACTATGATTATGAATGAAAAAAAATGTGTTAAGCATATGAACTTTATCTGAAAGAATGACATGAAACACAAACTATGAAAACAAATAGAAACTGACGACCACATGAACCAAATATAAACAGAAACGTTAATATATCAAGATTATATACTACTCAACAAAAGAAACGATACATAGATTTTATCAAAAATGATATTTTACTTTTAGAAAAAAACCGTAACTCGTAGACAACATGTATTTTATGCACATAGGAATTAACATTATGCCAAAAAAATTCTCTTACATTTTCTGAACCATTTCCGGTCACGGTCAAGGTCATAATCCGGAATTTCTGTTTGCAGTCGTCAATAATGAGTATATCCACATTTTTTTACCAAACCAACACATTTTTGAACCGACTGACTTCAAACGTCTGTTGCTATGTCGACCATGATTTCCTCGGGTCTATTTTCCATCTTCAAATACCGTTCTCATAAGCGTTAAACGCGTGTTTTGCGATCTTGACGTTGCGACGTCTCACGGGACGTGCTGTCACGTGATTTAACATTTTATGAGCATGTTTGCTTTAGATTAACCAATAGTCTTTACTTTGTTCTTATTTTCAAATAATAATGAATTTCGAGTACAAAATTCAAGATCTACGGTATGACCGTGCTAAGTAATTGTCCACTTTGATTTTGGATTGAACAGGGCATCTAAATGAGACATTGTTTTCAACTTTTTTGAATGGCAAATTGTTAACATGATGAAGTGTTCCAATTATTGACATCAAATATTTTAAATCATCCATCAGTAAACGGCGAACTCAATCATCGGGCGTAAGACTACCATTCCGGATTTTAATCGTATCCGTTTCGGAATTGATTTAAAAATTGGATAATTAAATGCGTTTTGGCGTTGGGTACATTAATACACTAAAATGAAAACTATAAATTGCGAAATACAAAAATATTTACAAAATAAACTGTGTATCGTTTCTTTTGTTGAGTAGTATATGATACAAAACATTATAGATTAACCACATTCATGAGAACTTGAACATCAAAACGCAACATGTAACATGAGATATGAACAAAAATACAAGCATTAATGTTAAAACATGAACATGAACTGATACAACATATGGAAACAAATCGATGTGAACACCAAAGCATACACCTAACGTTAACTAAGACTATAAAGTGACATAAAACATGTAAACATATGAACATTAACATAACAAAACATGACAACATAATGACATCGATATGAACTATTACATGAAAACATAACATGATACGTTAAATATTAACACAAATATAACAAATCATCAAAATTGAACGACATTCATATAAACTCTAATGACAAACACAAACATAAGGTCATCTATGACTATGAATGAACAAAAGTATGTAACCACTTTGGTATGAATGATAACAAGAGGAAATAAACAAATAGATACCGAAGACAATATGAACTACAAATACAAACATAAAGATTATCATGAAGTAATAGAAAATATGAAAATAAAGTGATATTGAACACAATATGAACAATACATTCAAGCATTAATGGTTTAAGATCAAAATGAAGTGATGCATCATAAGAAAACATATGAATGTGAACAACAAATACAAGCACAGATGTTAAAACATTAACATGAAGTAATACAAACTATTAAAACCTGTGAATGTAACAACAAATACAAGCATAGATGTTAAAAGATCAACATAAAGTAATACAAACTATTAAAACCTGTGAATGTAAACACCAAATACAAGCATAAATGTTAAAAGACCAACATTAAATGGTACAACATATGAATATAAACACCAAATACGAACAGAAAGATTGAAACATCAACATAAACTGACGCAAGATATGTAAACATATGAACATTGATACGAATATGAACACCAAATCATACACCTAACGTTAAGTATGACTATAAAGTGATATAAAACATGTAAACATTAACACTGACATGAACAAACATATAATCAGAAACATTTAAATATCAAAATTAAACGTCATTTATATGAACTTTAATGATAAAACTGAAACATAACTTGAAATCTAAAATGAATTGACAAACATTATGACAACATATAGTCATTGATATGAATATTTATACAAAAACAAAAAACGAAACTAAAAATATCAAGATCATATGATATAAAACAGTATAGATTAACCACATTCATAAGAACTTGAATATCAAAACACAACATGCAGAATGAAATATGAACAAAAATACAAGCATTAATGTTAAAACATGAACATTAACCGATACAACTTATGGAAACTAATCGATGTGAACACAAAATACAAGCAGAAATGTTGAACTATGAACATTAAACGACACAAGATATGTAAACATGCAAACATTGACACGGGTGTTTGTACCAAAAACGAAACATAACGTTAAGTATGAACACAAACACAACAATACATGACAACAAATACAAACTTGAACACCAAAACGCAATATGAATCATGAAACATCAACATAATTACAACAAATATGAAAATAAATGTGAACTTTGACTATAAGTGATACAAAACATTTAACTTAACGATATTCATATGAACTGTTACATGAAAACTTAATATAAAACGTTAAATGTGACCACAGATACAACAAATAATGAAAACAAATACAACAAATAATGCAGACGACACTATAGAAATTAGGCGGTAAAAGGGAAATAACTCTAAGAATTGATTAAAACAAAACAAAACAAACAAAAAAACAAACAAAAACAAATAAAAAATTAAAAGAAGTCATGAACAAAAGACAACAAAATCAGGAAACGAGTGTATAAGGACTTAAGGAACATAACATAAATAATATATAATACATAATGTCTAGGGTTAGATTAAAGGGTTAAAGTATGGCTTAGAGAACATGACATATAAAACACAATGACCAGGGTCAAAATAAAGGTTAAGGTTAGGTGGTTTTAGGTAAATCATTGTATATCTGAACATATACAACATTACATATCAAAAAAGAGGGTTAGTGCGAGTGTAAGGTTAAAGGTTAGGGTTAGGGTTAGCATGAGATCAAAGATAAGACCAATAAAAGAACCTTGAATTGGGTTAAGGGCGAGACTAATAAAAGAATCCTGAATTGGGTAGGGCGAGACTAATAAAAGAACCTTGAATTGAGGTAGGGCGAGACTAATAAAAGAACCTTAAATTGAGGTAGGGCGAGACCGATATCTGACTTTTTAACAGCACATGACCAATGGCAATAGACAAATGAGACCAAAGCTTAAGGCAAGACATAGGTGTTAAGAGACCAAATGTCAGCGACATACTAAATATGGTAGATTCATTACACTTATCGGTTCCGGAACGGAAACGATCTCCGGAACCGGAATTTTGAAGGGAAAAATCGAAGACCTTTAACATAGGGCCTATGGATCCCAACGTATGCTATATACTACTTATGTGAATTGGACAAAATTTATACAAATTAATCGTGGGATCCATTAAATGGAATAACGTTTAGTTTTTGTTGTTATTCTTCCTCTTTGAACCCACCATGAGGATTTCACAATGAGCAAATATTAATACTTCTTGATAAGGAAAACAAATTGTTGTGGTGTCATTTTTGCCTTCAGAATTGTTTTGTTCTTTCCATTACTTCATCATTGATTTTTTTCCACAAAATGTTATGAAAACTTTTAAGGACGTAATGTTTTAGTCCTATACAGAAAAAAAATCTGTTTTTGTTCCAAATATATCAAATTTTATCAGCAGGAAAAGGTGAGCTATCAAAAAGATTCTGTATTAAGTAATAGAAAACCACTTTTGTTATTTTTATATATAATAATGGAACCGTGAGCAGGTCATTCTCTTTTTGTTATGTTTTTTTCTTCTTGATACTATCTCTACCTCTTAGAATTGCACACTGATTTCATTCTGATCAAAGAATGTTTCGAATGGTGAATGAAAGGATATGGAGTGAATGTAAATGAGACAAAGTCTCTACAAATACATGGTTAAAACAAGCAAAGGAACAACGCTTTTATTGTTGTTCTTCATCTTGAAGTCACCATGAGGCCTTCAACAATTAGCTTTGCTCATACCTCATAGTAAGTTCAAGACGGTCCCTAGCACCGGTTTAAGCGGAATTTTTTGCTAACTGTCGAGCAATGCTACATCCATGTCTTCATTGGTCATTGCTGCCGGCTTGTCAAAAAACATTAATTAAACTGGCAAAGTGCTCTTACAATCACTGTCATGCATTGCCCGACAAAAGCACTAGTGTCTTAAGCTAGTGGACGATTACAACATATAGACAAACACAGGGCACTCATTAAGTCAAATGTAAGAAAACTTGGCGTTATAAAATAGTGAGATGAATACATTTATTGGCCCTTTTCAAACATGTCACTAAATTGCAGGAAATACAAGTATTGCGTTCATCGATACTTTATTGAGTATTGAAAATATCCCTTTTCTTATATGCATTAAATAAAAAGATAACAGGAAACATCTACAATGTTTGGAAATTTTACAATTACATGTCATAATCTGGCAAGGAACTGCGCCGGAGAAACTCATATAAGACAAACGCAAACAACGATAGGACCTTGGGACAGCCGGACTTACTACCGAGTAGCGGTAGGGTTGTATGGTTTTATTAATACCCAAACCTTCATTTTTCCGCCCTGTTTTTCTATAGTGTAGTAAACTTATGAATCAAACCTAATACACATAGACTACTAACTCCATGACTACAATATTGAAAGGAAAACAATCGAACAAAACATGATTTTAAAAGACTGGTCCGATATCCGAAAGGCTCATCTTTCAACTGGAAGTGTGCAAGCGCAGTCTGTGCTTTTTTGTTTACTGTTTTTGTTTGTTTTTTTTATCTGCAAGTGTTCTTTATTCATGAGAGATGATATCTTGCGTTTTTATCTCTATGCTACCCTGGACTTCTTGGTACACTTTAAACATTATGTGAAATCTTGTAGGATAGGAAAATATGAAATGGCCGATCTACCAATATAAACAACAAACTATTGTCTACATAACTATAAGACACACCAAAAGTTATAAATGCAGATTAGATCAAACGCCACTGATTGTGAAAAGAATCCGTTTTTTTTCCAAAATACTGCAAGATATCCTTTTAAAGTCGTTCTAGTTACAGAATTGTTACTACATTCCATTCTTTTCCCTGCTAGGTCTCTTTTAAGATATAATATTACTAAAAGGTTTGATCAATTAATTCTAATAGTTTTTTGCCAGAAGTTAAATGCTAAATTTTACTTTAACGCGTCTTGAAATTGTTTACTACGACAATTACTATATCTAATAAAATATCGAAATTACTGTAAGTTTAGCAACAATTTATTTCCTCCAGTGCGGATCATCTCCGATAAATTGGAAGACAAAAACCTGAAGGATGAATAAAACCTGATAGAGAACAAATAACAAACTTTTTTTTCATTTATTTGCAGGCTCCATTGTTGCTGCCCGGTTATTTGAGGATTACCACTCCACTGTCTTACTCCTCTAACTTTGTTATTTATAGTTGGTGCTGGATCTGCAGGCTCCATTGCAGCTGCCCGGTTATCTGAGGACTACCACTCTATTGTCTTACTCCTCTAACTTTGTTATTTGTAGTTGGTGCTGGATCTGCAGGCTCCATTGTTGCTGCCCAGTTATCTGAGGACTACCACTGTACTGTCTTGCTGCTATGGCTTTGTTATATTTAGTTGGTGCTGGATCTGCAGGTTCCATTGTTGCTGCCCGGTTATTTGAGGACTACCGCTCTACTGTCTTACTGCTATGGCTTTGGTATTTTTAGTTGGTGCTGGATCTGCAGGTTCCATTGTTGCTGCCTGGTTATCTGAGGATTACCACTCTAATGTCTTACTGCTATGGCTTTGTTATTTTTAGTTGGTGCTGGATCTCATTGTTGCTGCCCGGTTATCTGAGGACTACCACTCTACTGTCTTACTCATCTAACTTTTTTATTTGTAGTTGGGGCTGGATCTGCAGGCTCCATTGTTGCTGCCCGGTTATCTGAGGACTACCACTCTACTGTCTTACTCTTCTAACTTTGTTATTTGTAGTTGGTACTTGATCTTCAGGTTCCATTGTTGCTGCCCGGTTATCTGAGGACTACCACTCTACTGTCTTACTCCTTTAACTTTGTTATTTGCAGTTGGCTCTGGATCTTCAGATTCCATTGTTGTTGCCCGGTTATCTGAGGACTACAACTCTACAGTCTTACTCCTCTAAATTTGTTTTTTGTAGTTGGTGCTTGATCTTCAGGTTCCATTGTTGCTGCCCGGTTATCTGAGGACTTCTTCTTTAATGTCTACCCTTTTTACTTTGTTATTTATAGTTGGCGCTGGATCTGCAGGCTCTATTGTTGCTGCCCGGTTATCTGAGGACTACCACTCTACTGTCTTACTCTTGGAAGCTGGAGGATCAGACGCTGAGAATGAAAATACTCAAATACCATCACTTTGGCGAAGAACTCTTGGTAGTACAATAGATTGGAGATATCAGATGGAACCGCAAAAATATTCTCATTTTGCTTATAAAAATAAGGTATACTTTGATCATTTTTAACCACAAAAACTGAAGAAATGAATACTCATGGGGAGGTTTTAAACGGCATTGATTTGGTTACAGCAATTGATAAAGGCGTACCACCTGAAGGAAGATTTGACGTCTTCTTTTATGGAAAATCTGAGATTTGATGTCTTATTCTGTCACAACTGTTTTATATACATGTTGATACAGTTTTTAAAATACTAATAAGTCTATCTTATCAATATTATGGAACGACCGTTTGATTATCAGGGGAGAGCTTGGGCGATTTTGCCTAGAAAAATGATTTATTTTCATGAAAATCTTTATGTCACCTAAAATTAATTATTTGCATTTGCAACAAAAAATTATTCTTAAATTATTTTTTTTTAATTTTAATGACAAATAAGATTAGAATATTTATTTTCACTTGAATATGTATTTACAAAATCGCCCAAACTACCCCTTGAAAATCAAATGGAAGTCCCCTTATATTACCAATATCCGTTGTAAATAAGGATTTACCGAGCTGAATTGTCAATAGAGCCAAAGGCAAAAAGACAAAGGCGGCGGAAACCCCCGGAACGTTATTGATCGCAATGATCCTGAATTGGCTCAGGCATTTGAAAAGAAATGTGTGTGAAACCGGTTTTATTCCCGTCCCATTCCGGTAGAGTCTGGTAACAGATCAACAGCAGTTGCCGTTGAAAGGTGGTAGACAATAATAAAAAAATATATCTTTCCTGTGTTACGTAAAAAGTATCTTGCATCACAGTTCAGACCACAACTTCAAATTTTGCCAACAAGAGATATCTATAAAAAGAACTTTTTAAATGATCGTATGAGACGGAATTTTTAGAAGCCTTGATAAATGAGGCGTTCACGAAGGTTACTGTTCCTAACGAGAAATGAAAAAAGAATGTACAGCAGGAAACAACTACATGGCTGAAAATTACAATTACATACCACAATCTGCCAGGGAACTACACAATAAAAACGCAAATGATGCAAACGACAAACGAAAACGATGATAGGAACTCGGGACAGCCGGACTATGTACCAGCAGTAGAGTTAGATCGGTTTATGGGTACCCGAACCTCCCCTTTCTCTGTCCCTTTCTCTGTTCCATTCCCATACCTTATAATAGACATAGGAATAAGATCAATACAGGTAAACGATTGAGGAGCCTAGCTTGCTGGTAAAACACTGTCGCACTACTGAAGGAAAATCAAACTCAAATCTGCAAGGATTTGGTCAAGAATCATCATATATTTCAGTAGAAATCTGCAGTATCAGTGCTGGGCCAGTACGTGTGTAAAATTTTCAGGTCACTAGATCTCAAAGCTAATTTAACGGGTGCAAGCAGAATATCTTGTCGATATCCCATATTACGTAAAGAATGCAAGTTACGTCCCATATTTTTCTGGAGTTTTAATCAGTTTCTTACGAATTTCGGAAGGGGACTTCCGAGTTCCGACTTTTTACTTCTTACTTCTTACTGCGATGTTGCAATCCGGAAAGGTAGACTTTCTGGATCGCAACATCGACTTCGGTATTTAATTTTGTCAGTTTTGTTAGGACAAAGTTTCATAGTTTATGACCTATCGCGAAATCAATAAAAATTGATTGATAGCTTAAATGGTGTTAGACCTTATACTAGCAATATTTGAACTATAATTCAAGACGATAACAATCCATTTAGGAACAGAGAAACACTGGGGAGGGAGTAATTTTGAATACCACTGGATAAAGGGGTCGAGGGGCAGGGGTTAGCCTTACCTCCGGTTACCTACTTCTTGGGCTTCAAAGGTCTCCATCGTGCATGTGATCAATCTTATAAATTTGTGGCTTTCACGATAAAAAATCTATGAAATCACGCATTACGCCTATTATAAAAGGGGTATTTTGTCACTATTCTAAAAAAAAATGTCTTAGATAACAACAGTTAAGGGTGTGCATTTTGAAATATAAACTTATTAAATTGACAGAAAACTTCATATATAGGAAATCGTGTTAAATTTTGCAACAATCCTTGGAAGATAAATTCTTGCAATCGGAAAAGATTGATTTGGTTTATGTTCATCCTCTTTTTATACACCCCCTTCGAGACGATATAGCTTGTATGGTGGAACTTAGTTCATCAAGGTAAGAGTGATAAGATTGGGAGGAAAATTTTATCACCCAGTCCAGAAAATCAAGGAAGTGGATGCATGAATACGTACACATTTCCTTAATTTTAACTCAGAAAGGTGTCAATACATCCTTAAATCTTCCCCCTTCTAGAATATTATGACTTGCAATTGTTTATTTTCATGGGATAAACGATACAGTTCTAATGAACAGAGTTTAAAGCCCATTCCCTGCTTCACATGTTGTTATATACATATATTTCAAAATAGTTCCATCTTCTAGTACTTATTACTTCTAACTTCTTTCTTCTTACTTCCAACTTCTTACTTTTTACTTTTAACTTTTTACTTCTTACTTCTAATTTCTAACTTCTAACTTCTAGCTTCTTACTTCTTACTTCGATGTTGCAATCCGGATAGGCTACGGAACACTGACTTCGGTATTATTATAATTGACAATGTTAGGACTTTAATTGTTCCTCTAGTTTATGACTAATATGCAAAGGCAATAAAATTGATTGATGGATCGAATGGAGTTTAACGTCCTAATTTCAACATTTCAGCCAAAATCCAAGACGAGAACAGATTTTTCAACGTGATCTTAACGTCAACGGTAGTGTATTTTTGTGTGAAATAAGCGTTGTGTTTTATTTGCATCATGTCCATTAAAAATAACGGGTAAAAGTGTGCATTAACCTTTAACACATAGATCCATTTTCAGTTGATTTAGATACATGCAGTTTCCAAGTTTTATGGATAATATTATTTTAGAGAAGAATACTAAAAGTACCTCACATTCGTCTTAGAATTTTCAAAAACAGCATTAAAATCTACCCCTCCTTGAATACTCGGCAAGTAAAGGGATGCATAAATTCTAAAGATATGAGTGGGGTGTTCATTCCCGGCTCTACATACTCAGTGTCGTATATCTTTCAAAATATTTCTAACATCTTACTTCTTACTTCTTACTTCTAACTTCTTACTACTTACTTCTAATTTCTTACTTCTTACTTTTAACTTCTTACTTCTAACTTCTTACTTCTTACGTCAAACTTCTAACTTCTTACGTCTTACTTCTAACGTCTTACTTCTTACTTCTAACAAATCCGGAAAGGCAGCCTTTCCGGATTGCAAAACTGACTTCGGTATTAATATTGTCAATGTTCGGACTTAGGTTTCATTATATTATTCCTCTAGTTTATGACTTATTGCAAAAGCAATAAAAAATGATTGATGGATCGAATGGCGTTCAACGTCCCAATTTCAACATTTCAGCCAAAGTCCAAGAC
Organism: Modiolus philippinarum; assembly: GCA_002080025.1. Classification (NCBI taxonomy): domain Eukaryota; kingdom Metazoa; phylum Mollusca; class Bivalvia; order Mytilida; family Modiolidae; genus Modiolus; species Modiolus philippinarum. Next base: position 42,511 of record MJUU01056156.1, read on the forward strand.
GAGAAAAGGTTTCTCAGGACATCAGGGTGAAGGGGAGTCAGCCTCGCAACCCGTTAACCTACATAACACGGGACTATTGCAAGGATTCTTTAACGGTCTTGTATTTTTGTATGTAATATGCGATGTGTTTTATTTGTAATATGTGTAATAAAATAGTTATTAAAGGTTTGCATTTAGAAATATAAACTTATTCAATTTTCAATAACAAATTGTAGATGTAGAAAATCGTGTTTAGCTTGCATTGGTCCCCAACTCTACCCGGAAAAGAGTTTTAATTAATCTCTTTTTTTACCTCACCTGACCCGTCCGTCCGTTAATTGTTTACATTTTGATCATCTCCTAAGAAACAAATTAAACAATTCAAGCAAACTTTACAGGAATAATCAGTATGGAAGGTGATTAACAAAAACTGCTCATTCGGTTCTGATCCAACACAAAACATACCTGCCAGCGAGGAACATAGTTTAACATGGGACCCTACTGGAAAAACATCATTTTCGTCATCTACTCAGAATTTATGGAAGCAAATTCAACCAAACTGTACTGGAATGATGTCGTATGGATATATGGAAGTTCCTTTACAAATGTACAAGGATTGCACATTTCGTTCTGATCTGACAAAAAACATGGCCGCCAGTGCGGAACATGGTCATGTAAAGAAATCACTACACTTCTACAATCAAAGGCCTCCTCTGAGCAAATGTTTTGGTCAATTAGGGAAAAGTCGGGGTTCTTCGATCAATGGCTAACATCGATCACTATTTTTGTTATCCACATTTTACATTGAATGAAACATACATTTACACATAGGTGCACTTTGTGTTATTCTATTTTTATATTCTTCTATCTGTTAGGTATAATAGGGCGTCCTGAAGGAATCTAAGCGTGGGTCGTCAGTGAAAATGCTTTTTGGGGAGCTTGAATTGTGACAAATACTCCTAAAATAGGCGGGATTTAATAGATGAAAAAAAAAATGTTCAGCGTGATACCTGATTTTTCAGCTTTAGAAGGTTGATTATGTGTAATTAGGGTCTCTTGAGGAACCCCCATAATACAATTAAAACTTAGCGTTTATTGCCGGAACCCAAAAACAATTACCCCCCTACCCCTTCGTTTTCAATTCTCCGAGATTGATTTTGCATTCAAAAATCTGTTCTCGTCTTGAATTGAAGTTGAAATATTGCTAGTTAAATGTTAGACACCATTTAATCGGTTGGTAAATTTTTCTCGCTTTCGCAAAGTCCAATTAAGGATGGTCACTCCTCAAGTTCATTATGTCAAGGATTTAAAATTAGTATTCTTATTTATTAGAATATGGATCATACATCATTTTAAGCCAAAAATACTGATAGATCCGTGTGGTATTGTTTGAGATTTAAACGTCTGAAATTTTGGCGGGAAACAGAACTTCTCTAGACTTTTCATTCACTTTGCATTAAGGTAATCAACCATGAAGGTATATCAAGAATTTCATCAAATTTTATCAGAAGTCTATTGAAGATGTATACTATCATATTTTGAAAAGAAAAGTGGGGGTCAGTGCGCAAAATTTTCTAATGCATGATAATGTATAAAACAAGATAATTCCGAAAGTCAGATACAGTTTCAAAAACCTGAGGAGTGACCATCCTTAAGCTAGAATCAAAGTATTCATATTTTTAAATACCGGGTTGAATGTCCTTTGCCTCTCAATGTTGCAACTTGGAAGTAAGAAGTAAGAAGTAAGAAGTTAGAAGTAAGAAGTAAGAAGTTAGAAGTAAGGAGTTAGAGGTAAGAAGTTAGAAGTTAGAAGTAAGAAGTAAGAAGTTAGGAGTAAGAAGTAAGACGTTAGAAGTAAGAAGTTAGAAGTAAGAGGTAAGAAGTTAGAAGTAAGAAGTGAGAAAGAATTTGGAAGATCTATGACAGCATGTAGAGCATGGAATGAGCACCAAACTGTGATGATTAAAATGTTTTGTTCATACCTTCATTATGAATAATTGCAAGTCTTTATATTTCAGGATGGGACAGATTTTACGGCTGAATTGGGAAAATTGTATAGAGAATGTGAAAATTATACATACCCTATGCCCAGCAGTACTAAACTGTCGAAATGAATATAAAAAATACTAAAACAAAAACAAAACAAAAAAAAACAAAACAAAACAAAACAAAAAACAAAACAAAAAATTAAACAAAACAAGAAAAAAAGTATAAATAAAATAAA
>MJUU01056156.1:44722-62176 GCA_002080025.1 Modiolus philippinarum
CTTCCTATAATTTTAATGAATACGTGCTTCAAGATAAAGTGAACTAGGAAATCTTCAAATAAGACTCTGACAGAGTTTGTGGACTTCGGTTCATGCTAATTCTAAAATAAATGTAGTTTCTTTTAAAGATATGATTACAGCAGTTGACTTAACACTACGATGTCTGACAGGGGTCTGTGTTTAAATCCAGCAAGCGTGTACGTTCCCAAGCATCTACTCTAACTTTATTATCATACCAGCCTAAATCAAAGAGCTTTACAATACAAGCTAAATCGTCTTCAAGGGGGGAAAAGAGTATTATTCAACAACTTTTAAGGGTGTGTGTGTGTGTTGCTAATGCTAAGTTGAACACGATTTGCTGAATCTGCAATTTTTCTGTAGAAAATTTGAATAAGTAATACCTTTACCCGTTATTTTTATCAGATATAATACAAATAAAACACATCACTTATTACACATAAAATACAAGACCGTTCACGTTTGAGAATCCCTGCAACGGTCCTGTAGTCTGAAGATAACTGGTTGCAAGGCTCACTCCCCCTTAATCCTCTTTTACCAGAGGCAATCAGAATTCTCCCCTCCCAGTGTTTTCCCTTTCCCAAATAAATCATGTTTTTATAAACCTGTTCTGTAGAAGTCTGAACTCGGAAATCCCTTTCCGGCTTTCGTAGTTTCTAGCTTTTTAACGACATTTCCGTAAATATGAGGATTACAAATACCCTATGAGCTGTTTGCAAGAAACATCAGAGGCTTTTTGAATGGTACCTTTGATTTGTGATTTTAGTTTATCATGAGGAAGAGTGGTTTAGGGTGTAGAAATATCAAAAGTTTTAGATGGTGAATCAAAGGATATGGTGTATATGCACATGAGACAAAGTCTCTACAAAAACATGTTTTCTGGGAATGCAACGCTACATCCATGTCTTCATTAGTCATGGGTGCGGTATTGTCAACAATTATTAATTAAACAGGCAAAGTGCTCTTACAAACACTGTCATCCTTTGCCCGACAAAAGCACTAGCGTCTTAAGTTGGTGGACGATTACAACATATAGACAAACACAGGGCACTCATCAAGTCGAATGTAAGAAAACTTGGCGTTATAAAATAGTGAGATGTGGGCACTAAAAACAGGTGGTCAGAATTTCTTTTCAAAATTACAAAAATAAATGCCAAAATTTGAGAGTATGAATAGTATGTAAATATGAGAAATTCTCTCTCGCACAAGTACACCATAACTGAAATATATATAGAGAGCATACATTTTTTGCATGGGGAATCTTTTTACGCACTCCACACTGCAGGGGAGACAAAGTCCACTCGTAAATGGTGAGTGAAAGGATATGGAGTAAATGAACATGAGACAAAGTCTCTACAAACACATGGTAAAAAACAAGCAAAGGAACAACGCTTTTATTGTTGTTCTTCATCTTCATCTTGAGAGACTGTATAAGAAAAAAAAACTGTATATAAGATTTCATGATACCTGTTATATAAGATGTAACACACAATACTGAGAAACAAAAGAATCCCGTATAGTGAGACAGGTGTATAACAAGGGACATTTGGAAATAAAATATATATCACTAATAAGTATACCTCGCAACCTTCTGTTAAACCCAGTCATTTCATTGATCTCTGTAATGTGGTATTTTGCAATATTACGAACATAGAGTCTGTAAGTCTCGTCATGTAACATCTAGAATTCACGATAAAAGTGTAATTTGAAAACGTTTCCCTCCAAAACATGACGTTGTAGCATTATGACGTCAAAATTTGTGCTTGAAACGTCATATTTTTTTCATAAAAATGCAACTTCCGGGTACAATTGATGTACCCGGAAGTTCCGAAATTGAACGAGACTAACATACCCTATTGCCAAACTAGGAAGATATCACCCTCACAAAGATTTAAACCTTAGAAGAGGTGTGTCAATTGTTGTCTTTTTCTCCGCATTCCTGTTTCCTTGGCGGAAAATACTTTACAAAGAATCATCAAGAGGCCATTTTTCCCGCTTCAAGGGCTAAATGTTCAGCGATTCCCGCGTCATGCATGATGCGTTTCTCGTTTTGTTATGCAGTGTTTTCCCTTGACCCATAACTAAAAATGTTAATCCTGGTCCCAGCTTATACCTCTATGAGATCCACAGTAGACACTTTTTATCATTTATGTAAATTTCTGTGACTAGCATCAGTTTGTAATTGCAAAGGATTTTTAGATACAAAAGACAGCAATTTTACGAAACGCGCGTACTGTCAGAATGGGCAGAAACAATGGCAGTAGAATACCGAAGGAACTAGTAAAGCGATGACCACAAAAAATCGAAGTCCAAAGACTTGGCAAAAACGGCAACAGAGAAAAACAAAGACAAAACAAGGACGTGAGACAACTACAGTGCACAGAAATAAAAAGATAACATTAAGTAGTGTGAACTCCCATGAGAACCGGGAGTGACATCAGGTGCTCCGGAAGGGTAAGCATGTCCTGCCCCGCTAGCGACACCCGTCACACTATCAGTGAGGTATATAGTGTTTTGAAAGGTCTGTTTCGTAGCGGATTGGTTAATTGGCAGAATTGTTAACAACCTCCACTGAAAGCTGTATGTTTATTACAAACCATGAAAAGATATGGAGTAAATGCACATTGGACTAAATATCTATTACCCATGGTAGAACCAAGCAATGAAACAACGCTAGTAGTATTGTTCTTCATCTTAAAGTCACCCTGAGACCTTCTACAATGAGCTTCGCTCCTATCTCATAGTTAATTTAAGATGACCTCCTATCACCGGTTTGAGCGTGATTCTTTGATAATTGTAGAACAATGCCACATCTTTCTTTTAATATATCCCATCGATACGGGATCGCCAACAATATAACTTTAACTGGCAAAGCACTTGTAAAATCACTGTCACGCGTTGCCCGACAAAAGGGCTAGCGTCCTAAGCTAGTGGAAATAACAACATATAGACAAACATAAGGCGCTCACCAAGTCGATTGTTAGAAAAGTAAGTAGGAACCGAACCGTCAATAAAAAGAACGAACAATCCATAAACAATGGCAACATCGGAAACACAAAGAAACAAGGACACCACTTGAGTACGGGACAAAAAAGAAAAATGAAGACACACATACAGATGAACAACACGGACCCAATAAAAACCATGGGCGAGATCAGGTGTACCGGTAGAGTAAGCATCTCCTGCTTCCTATAAGACACCCGCCGTGCTGAAGATGTCAACTCCTGTAGCAAAGTCAAATGCGATAGAGGAAATACAAACTTTATTTGTAGAGGAAACTTGGCGTTATAAAATAGTAAGAAGTGGGCACTATAAACAGGTGGTCTGAATTTAGAAAATTAGAAATTACAAAAAAAATGATACTATTCCAAACTTTGAAAGTATGATAGTATATTCATATGAGAAATTCTTTCGAAAACAAGTGCATCATATATATAACTGAAATAAATAGAGAGCATATTATAAGAATGGACTGGTTTCAAAAGTAAGAAATATGTTGAGAAGCATTTATGACATTTATTCATAGCAACGTTATTTAAAGTGTATATTTATGATGTTTTGTGTTTGAATCAGAAAAACAGTGTACCACGTGGTAAAGTATTGGGAGGAAGTGGCAGTATTAATGTCATGGGATATATTCGAGGGAGCCCGTTTGACTATAATAAATGGGCATATGAAGGTGCGTCCGGATGGCTCTACAAAGATGTTCTCCCTTATTTCAAAAAATTGGAAACAGTTGACATTCCTGATATCAATAACTCGGGTAAGACTACACAAGAACAATTCCAATACATCTTTTTTTGTCTTTGAGACAAGTCATTTTTCAAATATTTGGTTGTTTAAAGGCGTAGATTTTGAACCACTTTTAAACTATGATTATGTATATAGACGATATTATTTAGCTATAATGTATGCTATCAACTGCCACGAACTTAACTTTTCTTTATTTCAATAGTGACACGAGTACTTTCTTTTGTATTTTGAAATAGTGTTATAAATAATTATTTTTAGATCTTAAGTAATAAAAGTAATTTGTCTTGTTTTTCATATTTTTTCTCGCTTCTGCATAGCTCTGCCTTAAGTTGATTCGTATTTTACGGCTATGAAAATTTGTTGAAGGGTGCATTCTCCTGAGGTTTCAGTCTCGTTGAAATCTTGTTTATGAATAATTCTTTAAACTTGCCTTATGAGTGAAAAAGATTTTATTGATTTATATTATATACTGATATTCCCAAATGGTGTAAAAAAACTATGTACCTAGGGCCAGTAGTTTTCGAGAAATGAAAAATTCTAATTTTTGACCAAAATTGACAATTGATCTCAGTCAGAATTTAACGCATTTTGGGGTAGGGATAATGAAAATTATTTTTCAAGAAAAGTATGCATCTTATTCATATGATTTCTTTTCTAAAATCTTAAATATATTATTGTCCAACTATTAAAACAAAAATGCTGAGTTTTGATAGTTAAGTTGATAGAAAATTTGAAAAATCTTGAATTCTACAGATTTTATGATGTCTTGAATTTGACCCAAAACAGCAACATTTTCGTAGAAAACTTTCTTATATCAACACGGACCTATATTTTTATTAGTGATATTTCTTCAGATTAACGAGATCTAACAATCTGGAAACCTTGAAAAAGACTTGATGGTAGAAATAATTTCTTTTGCCAAAAATGACCCAAAACAAGCCAAATTTGATGACATTTTCACCAAACCACCAACTGATGATAGCACAAAAGTATGCACACGGACCTATTGGTTTCTCTTCAAAAATGATTTTTTCATGGTCTTTGCATTTTAAAAATATAGGTTTCGAGAAAAACTTGATGCAGGAAAAATTTGACCTCTCGGGAGAATACATCCTTAAAGATTTAAATCTGATATATGGATTTAGAAATATTGTATTGTACTGTCTCGTGAGCAAAAGGAAACATTGAGATTTGGGAATTGTTGATTAAACTGTTTTAAAACATGGAATTCTTAGAACAATAAGTTAATGTATAGAAAGTTTGCCAAATACTTTCTTTTATTGGTAATTTGTATGAATTTCCTTTGATCTTGAGGCAAATATTTTCAGTATTTACTACCTCCCGAATACGAAAAACTATTAACAAAATGTAACTTAAGACACGCCTACCTTGTCAATCAGCGCATCAATGTAAACTAAGAAATATACATCTACAAAAACCGTAAAGGATCGCAAAAATTCATTTAATAATCAATGGTCAATTTCATGATTTTTTCAAAATTGATTTTTATTTTTCAAAATTTGTTTTATCAAATGAATTCGTCAATTACCGATTAAAAGAATAATAAAAGTTTTGTTACTGATACTTCAAATATTGTCTCCAGTAATAGACTCGTCCACAAAATGGGTTCGTTCATTATTTCAACAATATTTTTTCGTATCCGAAACAAAACTTTCTTTATTTTATACTGTGGAAGTACTTTTATTCGTGGACATCAATTTTCGTGGTTTTCATAAAATTTACTATTTCGTGGGCACTTGAATTCATGGTTTCGAATTCTATGCATTAAAACTCAATGGAATAAATGCACTTCGTTGGGAACTTAATTTCGTGGTTTGAGGGAACCACGAAATCCACGAAAATTAGAACCCCACGAACAATAGTACTTCCACAGTATTTATTTTTAAAGTTTTGTCACATTCATGTTGCTTTTATGTTGAGAAATAACTATTCAAATGGTCTTTCAATTTTCCCCGAACTTAATTTCTATTCTTGATAATTTTTTTTCATGTCTGTCGCTAAATTTTATTTACTCTCTTAACAATCCTCACAATTGAAGACTTACTTATTTTATATTACAGAGAATGACATTTAATCATCGAAAATAGGACCCTTTGTTTTTTTATTAACGTACTTCATGTGGTAAAAATAAATTCATCCCGCGAGTAGGTACAGTTCTCACTACAAAGATCAGCCAGTTGTGTGTGTTTTCAGGCATACAATATATTCTTGTCCTTTACCCTCAATACAAGACGGAAAATCACTAGGCAACATAATCTGACGTCATTGACATCGCGTAGGAACGTTGGAATGTCAAACACGGTCTGATGGTGTAGAAATCGAACGTTGTGGTTATAAATGCGTGACAAATGATATCCTCGGGTTAGATTTCAGTGGTTCTCTGACTCCGCAATCATCGTCAGAGAAATATTGAAATCTTACCCTGAGATATCTCGATATAGCACGTTCACCGGCGTTAGATTCTTATATTCCTTTTGAAGTTCTTCGCAGATCATGATAGTTGCATATTGCCTTAATACATAAATTGTGGGCATATTGTCTCCAAATGACAAGATATTTATCTCCGAATTACCTTTTTGAAGTCCTAGAGCACCCAAATTTTGGTGTATGACGTCATATTATACTTACTGTGGCTTAGACATAGCGGAACCCTGTGTGAAAATAGAAGCAATGATTGACCTTAGTTAGGATACGCCTATTATTTTTATAAACTCAAGTCCGATGATACTCATATTATCAGTTATCATTGATGTAGAGCACAAAATTATCGATAAAATGTTTTCATGTTTTCTGCCATCTATTATAATATATAAAAATATATGTCGCTTTTGTACAAGAGCCTAACAAATCATAGGATAAAACCTCTGGATACATAAAATCTCTGTTTGCAGATTTCCGGGGATATAACGGGCCGATCAATGCTGTAGAAAATGTTGCAACTCCATTAGTATTTTTCCATGAACAGGCTGGACGTGAAGTTGGTTTGCCCCTAGTAGACTGCAATGGATGCAATCAGATTGGTAATATTACAAAATATGTAGCAATGAGATCAACGCAACATGAACAGTAGAAGATATAGAAAAATATTGCATCGCACACAATAAAAACAACTACATGGTTCAAAACGCAAACGAGTGTGAAGTACATTGTGATTATACTTCCTATGATGGTCAGCCAACATGGTGTTGCAGGAATTATTTTTAGCTCACCTGGCTATGCCAGGGTGAGCTTTTGCCATCACTTTGCGTCCGTCGTCCGTCCGTCCGTCCGTTGTTAGCTCACTTTCAAAAATCTTCTCCTCTGAAACTACTGGAGGGATTGGTTTGAAACTTTATAGTAATTATCTATGACATGTCCTGTACAAACGATCCTCATTTTATTATGATCCAATGAAAAACATGGCCGCCGGTGCTAAAAATAGAACCTAGGGGTAAATTGCAGTTTTTTGCCAATAACTCAAAAACCGATGCAGATATAAAAAATCTGACATGGGGTAAAATTGTTCAGAATGTCGAGATCTATCTGCTCTGCAATTTGGAAGAAAATTGGAAAACCCATCTGAGAGTTATAGCCCTTTTTCCGTAAATTTTTCAAAATTTGTGCATTTTTTATTTTTTATTTCAAAAACTGTAACAGATAGAGGTGAAGTGTAAATTAAAAAAATGTTCAGCATATCAAGATCTACATACTCTGAAATTTTGAAGAAAATCCAAAGGCCTGTGTATGATTTATTGGCCGTTTTTCACCATTTTATTCACAATGCCATATGGTTATGGGTTATTTCCCTTTAAATTCTGTGTTCAAATCTTCTTTAGTTAACTTTTCTCTTTTAAGCTTTAAAGAAATTCCCTACTATCACTTCATTAAAAAAATTATTTCTTCCATAATTAAGAGAAAAACTGTTTTTGTGCAAATTTCTGCAATTTTTTGCAAAAATACTTTCTTAATCTTTACCTTATTTGGTGTTATAATGATTTACCTATATAAACATATTGTGTATATTACTGGGACTATAGTGGTGAATCACTATGAACTCTGCTGACATGTATGTTGAAGTAGATTATCAGCCTCATAGACTGCTTAATGTTAAAAATATTTGTAAATAAAGTCTTTAGTGAGCAGTTTATGAAATTAACCTGAATGGATTTGAACGGAACTTGGCATTTATGATGCTTATCAGGTGCTGACTATAATATATATATGTATATGTATTGTGACTTTTATGCCTAAATGTCATCAAACATGGCCATCTGCAGGGAACTTAATTTATTACTCGACTGAATGGAAAGAGCATACGAAGATTTTTTTTTATCTGAAACAACTTGGCTAGTTACATTAATGTATCTTAGATGGTCCCCTTCAAAATAGATGTCCTTCAAGTCTGCACCTTATGCAAATTGGCTACCAATGGGAAACAAAGTTTAATATAGGAGTACATTCAAAGATCTTCTTCTTTAAAACCATTTGGCCAGTTGGAAATAAACTTTGGCACAATACTTAATTTTCTTTAAAATTGTGTCCTGCAGATCCATCCCTTATCCAAGATGGCATGCAATAGGGAAAATAGTTTGATTAAAGTTGGATCATATAACATAAATGTTTAGTTACATAGTTTGAAAATGAGACCCTTTAACATATAAGTTGATTTGAAGTTATGTATTGGCCATGGTCCAGGTGAGCGATACAGGCTCTTGAGAGCCTCTTGTTTAATTATATCAATACTGTTTAATCAACTTGTGAAAATGTGAACACTTACTAATAGTGAATTAAAAAAAGAAGAATCTTTACATTTAAAACAGTTAAGTTATAATTGTCGTTTTTATAACTTATACCTTTCAATAAAAACATTTTGTGAATTAAAATGTATCTTGGCATCTTTTATATCGAGTTTAGTGTTTATTGCCCTGAGCAAGAATGATTAGAAACGTACTTTAAGAACAGACAATGTAATATTATCTGGATTTCAAAGGCGTAGCTTTTAATGTACTTTTGGCATATAAGAGACATATGAGGAGTTCCCTACCTGGTCCAAATTTAGCAGAAACTTCTGTGAATTGAACTTCGGAGTTTTTAATTTATATTTCAGCTGTATTAAAAAGATACCTGTCGCATGTTTATCACATTGTTTTTTTTTTTTTTTTAGGATTTTGCAAACCACAGAGAAATATTAAAAATGGAGTACGTTGCAGTTCTGCGTCATGCCTTCTACGATCTACTTTATACAGGCATAATTTACAAGTTAGTTTATACAGTCGTGTTATAAAGGTATGTTTAATAAAAAACAAGGAAATTTTCTAAAGACATATTTGATAAGTAATCCGTTATCGGGTATCGTTATAGCTTGTAAGTTTCTGAAGAAATCTATAGTAAATCAAACAAATGATTAGGAACAGGATTTATATATGCGCAATACAAAAAATAAATAAATAAAAATTAAACAAAAAACAAAAACATGTGATAAACATTCATAAACAATGACAAAATGAGAACCATTTTACACTGAATTTTGGGGGGGTTTCGGTAGAAGATATCCGTCAAGAGAAGATTCTTGACGCTTCTTTCTTCATACTATTTGATCTGTCAAGAGTATGTTTAAATGAAATTTTTATCTAACATTACTTGCCTTTTTTCTATAAGCTCGATAAATATAGGCAAATGTTCCATTTTGATAGAGTGACTACAAATTTTATTAAAGTGGAATCTGAATCCCTTCCCGATCCTTCAGTATTCATATCTTTTATGAGAAGGTTATGTGCGATTACTATTCAAGTTGAAACTACCGATTGTTTAATTGTTTTGCTGTTTAATTGATTGTTACAAGTTTCTATTTCATAAATGAGGATAGATATATTTTGCAATAGATTCAAAGGTTATTACCTGATGATATTTCTTCTTCTTTCGGGAGGACGGGGGCTCACTCATAGTGTAACGTCTTTTGTTTTATATATATGACGTTCACTTACAGTTCTGCATCTTTTTTTTTGTCTCAGATGTTATCCCCTTAATTATTGTACTGAGCCGGACTCGGCGATTTTAGCCTAGTTGGTGGGCCCAATTCAAAATAACAACCCAGTGTGGATGTAGTATTTTAATAGCCGGTGAACAATTTGGTAAAAACCTGAAAAATACAATATTAACAATCATAAGTTATGTGTCCAAAAATAATGAGAATTTAAAGTCAACTTATGCTACCGTAATTATGAGTAAAATGTCAACATATTTAAATACATTATAATTTGCATAAATAAACACAAAAATGACGTGTGTCTATATAATATTATACATAAGGTTGCGGTATAGTGACGGATAAATACAGTTGAGATGGCTGTTTATTTTCCATAATTTAATCTTGATGTATTTAAATAACACAAATTGCTTGCCATACATTCTATATTTATATGAATTATGCAACTGAATAACGGTTGTTTATCTTCCTCTTCTAGACGGAAATATCAGATAAAAACTTTTAAATACTGTGATGAAACTTATAAATATAATTATAATCAATATTTGTACGTTTCAGTGTGAGATGATCATTCCGTTAAAATCGATATTTATAGCAAATTATGCTATCAAACTGTACATCTGATATTTACAATAAACTGTTGTTTAGTAACGTTAAATAGATCCATCTTGATCCAAATATAATGAAAGTCTAATGTAAAACTTACACTGTTATTGAATTAGGTTCCAAATTCCAAACGATATCTGGACTTTCATCTTCGTTCTGATTACGATTGAGAGAAAGGTGAAATCGGGAAACGAACTACTGTTTTATACACACGGTGCATTCGGAATTTCTCCACGTTTGTTGTGATACAACACTGATTGTGACAATACACTCCCCGTCTGATATGTACTTGATATCACTATTTTTTTAATAAAAAACAGAAATTTATTTTATTCTATTCACAATATTCCTGAATATAGTTTATATACATTTTATACACTATCTTCCACCAGAAGAATTATCTCGGTGATCGTTAACTGATCTTGAATTAACAGATGAAAGATGAATATGGTTAAACATAATACAACGATATCCATGTTGAGATGTGCTGGAGTCTTCCACTTCCTACGAATGAATTAGTTGTAAATATTCTTGTAACAGGAATATCCGGAGAAGTATCTGGAAAAGTTTTTCCTTTTTCAAAAGCGGATTAAGATTGACGGTTGAACTTCTTTCGCCAATAGATACAGCAAAATTCGAAACACATGCGCGTTTCATTAAACGGCCTAAACAAACAATGCGTACGGACCAGGTGTTATCTGTCGATCAAACACCGTACGGCAGTCATACGCAATATACGTTCTAAAGAAATCGATTAAACAGGGCGTGATATATGTACGTCAATCAAACTTACCGTTCCTATAAACAAATAAGAATATTTGCACATTTTAGAAATCGGTATTGTAAGAAAACAAATGCATGTCCAGTATGAAAATTTCATTTGTGGTTATAAGAAATCTCATTGTTTTAATAAATTAAAAATGGTTTTTATTCGTTATTATATTGATACACGAAGTTGCATGAATATAATTATTTTAAAATTGTATTTTTCGTGTTACTTTTCTCATACGATCATTCAGATTATAACATTCCGTTAATTGTCTCAAAAGAAAAACATATCCAGCCTACTCGATTTACACAAACCATTAGAGATGTGTAGAAACATTATATATATCAGAAATGAGATGTTTTTTCTCCCACACCAAAATATGACAAAAAAACTTTGTTCAGAAATGCACAGTTTTACCCGTAAGGGTTGAAAGCATATATGTACAAAAATTACAAAATAAAGGGGTCATATTTGTGTTAGTTTTTGGAAAAATACGGCCATAGATACAATGTGAAAAAAATCTGACAATTCAGTTCAATTTATTTGATTACTACATTTGCGCATTATTTAAATTTCAATATTTACTATATGTTTTTGAATTTAATTTCTTTCAAAAACAATTTTAGTGCTATTTACTGATTTGCATGGTTGAGTTGATCTAGTAATAAGAAAAGAAAGATTTTATTTGTACATTATATGAAGAAACTTTCATCAAAATGTAATCCGCAAGTGTCCAGCATGACAAAAATTCAACATTTAGCCGAATTCACCAGAATGACCAGGATCCAAAGACGGCTGGTATACTTTAAACGACCAGAGATATGTTTAAACGACTGAAACGGCTTTTATTCATTTTTATTTCATATTTATATTTTTTGGGTTGTTTTTTTATAATTTATCTGTTTATTTGTATTGGTGTTTTTGCTTGTCTTATATTTTTTTGTGTAATGCATTTCAGATAAGAAAAAACTTTTTACGGATTTCCGAATATTTTTAAAGGTGCAAAAATGAACGGTGTCTGTTAAATATACTTCTACATAAAAAATAAACATCAAGTAGATTATCCAAATGATATGGTGTGACAGTATCCAAGTCCCGGGATTCGGGTGTAAGTAAAAAAGAAATAATATATAAATAGGTTGTTTGCAGCTTGCCTTGAAGTTAACTTGTAGCGGAAACATTTAGGAGTTTAACAAAAATAAATAAATAAAAATAAAGAACAAAGAAATAAAAATCAAATTAAAAAAAAAAAACAAAAACTTATAGAGTGTGCACATACGACATATACACAATGGATTTTAACGATACATAAAATCAATCCGGACGAAATGGAGTAAAACGTTTATTTCCTTCACAAACATCTTGCTTGACAACTACCTCATATATATATATATATATATATACAAAAAAGTCATATAAAACCACACTGGAACGTAAATATATGAAAAATAAAGGCTTGGAAATGCAGTTTTCTTATATAATTAAGAAATTACATGTCTCTACTGGTACAATAATTACAGTTCAAAATAAAATGTCACATTTTGCCTACCGGTTTTACTGTTGTATACAGATTTTCAAGGCTATCTGTTACTATAACGTTACTAAGAGAAAGATAACGTCACTGACGTCTTAGCAACAAGGGAGGTAAATAGTAAATAGCATATTAATAAAATATAACATAAAATTAAATAAATTCGTATTAATGTCTTATATAGTTTAGACTTGGGCGGTATTTGTTAATAAATAAAGATTCTTTATTTACACGTTCTTCTTCCGTGGTATTATCATTACATTTGTAAAGTGGAAATACGGTAAACCGTGGATTCTTATTTATTGCACATATGTCAATGTGTGCATTCAAGGGGATCATTCGGGTAGTTGGGTCTCTTATTTGTTGTCGGTGTACAGTCATTCTACGACGTATTGACATTCATGTTTCACCAATATAATCATTACCACATCCCGCACAGGTCATTACATAAATTAAATTTTCGGATGCACAATTGAAGTTGGTTCTTACTGTAAAAATATCACCTTTTTTAAACCTAAACGTTGTTCCTTCTATCAAACTCGGACAAGCGCCACAGTTTGCGCGTTTACATTTTTTCACTTCGGGACGTGAAGAATTGTTTGAAAATTGCGCTTTAGTTAATATTTTTTCAGCGATTTCGGTTGTCGTTTACTCTTTATGATGTTGCAGTTTGCAAGTGCGGTTCTTAGTCGATCGTCTTGTCTTAAATATGTTAGATTAGGATATATGAGATTAAATGCTTCATTGTTACGTGGATTATATGTTGAAATATAGGCAATGACGTCTGTCTCGGTTTTCGACTTAGTTTCCCTCAATTCTTGTATGGACATTGACTTTGCCTTTTGTATTCCGTTTTCTATGACTGATAAAGGGTATTTTCTTTCAATTAATATTTTCTTTAGTTCTTGTAATCTCGTGTTTCTGGTTTCTTCTTTAGATATGATTGTACATAGTTGTCTCGCTAAATTGAATGGAATGTTTATTCTTGTGTGTTTCGGATGACATGAATTAAATGATAAATATTGCTTAGAATCGGTTGGTTTGTAGTACACATCAGTCTCGATTCTGTTCTTTTCCTTGATGACAAGCATATCCAAAAATAGTAATTTTTTACTGCTGTATTCCATGGTAAATTGTATATTGTTATTTATACTATTGATTAAAGCTTTAAAGTCTTCTTATCTTTGAATTCCATATTTCCAAAGTATAAAGCAATCATCCAAATATCGTTTCCAATTTTGTTGTAGATATAGATAGAATGGCTTGCCGTATATTTGTTGAGATTTTTCATATATTTTGATTTCCAGAAATCCCATTACCAGATTTGCGTAAGTTGGCACGACTTTGATTCCCATTGCAGTACCGGATATTTGTCTTTAGTATTCATCATTGAACATAAAATAATTGTTCTCTAATATAAATTTCAATCCTTCTGTAATTAAACTCTTGTTTATTCGTTCGGGTAGAAGTTGACTGTATTTTTCTATCCAATAATTAATAGCTTGAATACCAAAATCATGCGGAATATTTGTATAGAGATTTATTACGTCAAATGAGACAATTAGAGTATTTATTTTTAACCATCTTCCAAAAGGCAAATTTACGGGTGTTAAATTTCTGATTCCACAAGTGACCAATACGGCTTTTTATTACGTATGCAGATCGTGGAATGTTTTTATTTGTACTTTCATTCACCTTCGGTATTGTTTCATTATTAAATTTCGTTGCTAAAGTTTGTTCTAAAGTTTGACATACATGTTTTAAGGTTTCACTGACCTGACTCGGGTTCAAGGCTTCACTGTCCTCTTCATGTTGTCCTCGCACGAAAATATGAATTTCATCCAACTTGTTAGTAAGAATACCGAGTTTTGAATTAATTCCTTTCAATTCTTCCAGTATTTCTTCATTTATAGCGGCAACTTTATCTGTTTTAGGTGTTGGCATTTCCTTTTCCGGTGTGGTAAAAAATACACAAAAAAGTCAAATAAAACCACACTGGAACGTAAATATATGAAAAATAGAGGCTTGGAAATGCAGTTTTCTTATATAATTAAGAAATCACATGTCTCTACTGGTACAATAATCACAGTTCAGAATAAAATGTCACATTTTGCCTACCGGTTTCACTGTTGTATACAAATTTTCAAGGCTATCTGTTACTATAACGTTACTAAGAGAAAGATAACGTCACTGACGTCTTAGCAACAAGGGAGGTAAATAATAAATAGCATATTAATAAAATATAACATAAAATTAAATAAATTCGTATTAATGTCTTATATAGTTCAGACTTGGGCGGTATTTGTTAATAAATAAAGATTCTTTATTTACACGTTCTTCTTCCGTGGTATTATCATTACATTTGTAAACTGGAAATACGGTAAACTGTGGATTCTTATTTATTGCACATATGTCAATGTGTGCACTCAAGGGGATCATTCGGGTAGTTGGGTCTCTTATTTGTTGTCGGTGTACAGTCATTCTACGACGTATTGNCTATAACGTTACTAAGAGAAAGATAACGTCACTGACGTCTTAGCAACAAGGGAGGTAAATAATAAATAGCATATTAATAAAATATAACATAAAATTAAATAAATTCGTATTAATGTCTTATATATATTATACTGTAAAAATATCACCTTTTTAAACCTAAACGTTGTTCCTTCTATCAAACTCGGACAAGCGCCACAGTTTGCGCGTTTACATTTTTTCACTTCGGGACGTGAAGAATTGTTTGAAAATTGCGCTTTAGTTAATATTTTTTTCCCGCGATTTCGTTTGTCGTTTACTCTTTATGATGTTGCAGTTTGCAAGTGCGGTTCTTAGTCGATCGTCTTGTCTTAAATATGTTAGATTAGGATATATGAGATTAAATGCTTCATTGTTACGTAGATTATATGTTGAAATATAGGCAATGACGTCTGTCTCGGTTTTCGACTTAGTTTCCCTCAATTCTTGTATAAACATTGACTTTGCCTTTTGTATTCCGTTTTCTATGACTGATAAAGGGTATTTTCTTTCAATTTTTACAGTAAGAACCAACTTCAATTGTGCATCCGAAAATTTAATTTATGTAATGACCTGTGCGGGATGTGGTAATGATTATATTGGTCAAACAGGAATGTCAATACGTCGTAGAATGACTGTACACCGACAACAAATAAGAGACCCAACTACCCGAATGATCCCCTTGAGTGCACACATTGACATNCTTAGAATCGGTTGGTTTGTAGTACACATCAGTCTCGATTCTGTTCTTTTCCTTGATGACAAGTATATCCAAAAATGGTAATTTTTTACTGCTGTATTCCATGGTAAATTGTATATTGTTATTTATACTATTGATTAAAGCTTTAAAGTCTTCTAATCTTTGAATTCCATATTTCCAAAGTATAAAGTAATCATCCAAATATCGTTTCCAATTTTGTTGTAGATATAGATAGAATGGGTTGCCGTATATTTGTTGAGATTTTTCATATATTTTGATTTCCAGAAATCCCATTACCAGATTTGCGTAAGTTGGCGCAACTTTGGTTTCCATTGCAGTACCGGATATTTGTCTATAGTATTCATCATTGAACATAAAATAATTGTTTTCTAATATAAATTTCAATCCTTCTGTAATTAAACTCTTGTTTATTCGTTCGGGTAGAAGTTGACTGTATTTTTCTATCCAACTATTGTACCAGTAGAGACATGTGATTTCTTAATTATATAAGAAAACTGCATTTCCAAGCCTTTATTTTATATATATATAAAATAAAGTGGGCAGTGTAATCTGTTTGTAATATCTGTGCATTCGAAGAACAGCCAAATCCCTCGGTGGGAAGGCAATCTCGATATTCATTTCTCTAATTCTAACCCCGTTGGGTTCCTACGATAGACCGTTATATTTTAATTTTTAGGCCCTGCATTAGCGTAAATATTCGCAAATCCGGGGAGATGAACAAGTTTCCACGTTGACTGAATTTATAGACAGTTTATTNATTCGTGGAACTAACTGTTTTTATTTGTACTTTCATTCACCTTCGGTATTGTTTCATTATTAAATTTCGTTGCTAAAGTTTGTTCTAAAGTTTGACATACATGTTTTAAGGTTTCACTGACCTGACTCGGGTTCAAGGCTTCACTGTCCTCTTCATGTTGTCCTCGCACGAAAATATGAATTTCATCCAACTTGTTAGTAAGAATACCGAGTTTTGAATTAATTCCTTTCAATTCTTCCAGTATTTCTTCATTTATAGCGGCAACTTTATCTGTTTTAGGTGTTGGCATTTCCTTTTCCGGTGTGGTATAAAATACACAAAAAAGTCAAATAAAACCACACTGGAACGTAAATATATGAAAAATAAAGGCTTGGAAATGCAGTTTTCTTATATAATTAAGAAATCACATGTCTCTACTGGTACAATAATCACAGTTCAAAATAAAATGTCACATTTTGCCTACCGGTTTCACTGTTGNAAAAAAAAAAAAAAAAAAAAAATGAAATTAATCATTTAGGCTTGAGTCATCTCCCTGTAATGTATTTTTCTATCAAACCAACGCCAAAGTCTAAGTCTAAGTCTTTTAGTCTTTTAATATTAAATATTAATTTTTTTATGATTCCAGTGGGATTCGAACCCCCTCTGTCAAGGTACTAAGGGTTGAGAGTCTGCTGCGCTAACCACTACACCACCAAATCCATGTTCAAATTTCGGTTAATTAATATACTTAACTCTCATATTACGTGTCAAAATAAATTTGCAGCTCACTCTATTTTAAATCCCTTTGGTCTCCCACAGAGAT